>VDFB02090070.1:134039-171258 GCA_007258455.2 Sequoia sempervirens
TCGCTTCAAATGTGTAACTATCTAGCCCTTACAAAAGAGGAAAAATGCCATACTTATAGAAATCCCAAGATATGTCTGCCCAACTAGGGCTACAATAAAAACAAAGACACAAACAAGTCATCCCAAGAAGTTCTAGAACAAAGATAAAATAACATTAAATGCTTGGGACTCATCCAGGTCAACCTGGGTTCTCCAATGTAGCTCAGTCCAATGCATGTAGAAAAATGAAGAAGGAATAATGGGGAAGCACAAATTTTAATGGAGCCTTGCATTAAATTCTTTCCCCTTTATCCTTATCTCACCCCACTTTATCTTGCAGCAGCAAGAAAGTCTTCTCCAAGTCAGCCAAAGGTGGACTAATTAATATTTTAAATTTCCTTTCAATAGATTTAATATCGTCCCTTGCTTGCTTGACTATTTTATCCCATTCCACCTTTAGGGTTTGGTGTCTCTCGATGACTACAATGTATGTGGTTGCATCATCCAAATGGTGAACTGTGATTGGTCCATCATCAATTGGGACATAAACGTCATGCCGCCATTTCCTTAACTGTTCTAGGCTAAGATGCCTCGGTGCAAACTTCTTCCTGCCAATCATGACTTCAAAAAATGAAACACATTTATTATATATATCAGTCAGGGCTCCCTCTATTTATTTTTCCTACTTATGAATCATCTTGAATACCCTCTGCCTGACCTGCAAGGCCTCATACCATTCCCAAGGTTCTGAAACCTTTGAAAAGGGAAGAATTCCATCACTTGCCAATTTTTCTTTAGTATACTCTATGATGGCCTTGGTTTTTTGTAGCAAGAGATCAACATCTTCCTTGTCTTGAGCCAACACATACTTCAGTCACTCCACTAATCTGTGAGAATCTCCAGCAGTTGACAAGATTTCTTTGATTACATCATCTCATCTGATTCTCACTTCATGCAACCAATCTAGTGTGACCTAAGATGAGGTATTCATCCTTTTGAGTTCATTTAATGTATCCTTAGGCAACAAGCCTTCAGGGGGCATTCCCTCACTTCCTACTGCCTGTAGGGGTTTCATCAAGTGCTGCACATATTTATACACATCATTTAGCTATTTCTATAGCCTCTCCTTCTCTGCTGTTTCCCTATCTATCCTTTTCAGAATGGCCTGAGAAGACTCTTGGAATTATTCCTTCTCTTGATCTTTTCTAGTGGGCCCTAGGTTCAAGGTTTGAATTGTGTATTCATGAGGATCATTCTCCCTTCTATCTTTATCTACAACAGGGGTGGCAATGTGAATGATCCTATTATCCGCTTCATCCCTAGTAACTTTGGAGATCACCTTGGCTTTCTTCTTTGCCTTCCCCTTACCAATGCTTGCCAACAATTCATCCCAATTCAGAGGGGTATCATCTATGACCACCTACTTACTCTTCAATCTCTCATGGAGCCAGCTAGGAGTAGTGGAACCTAACTACTGCTCACCTTGATTATCTTCATCTTGTGGATCTTTGGAGGAGTCCACATTCAAGTTCTGCTCAACAAAAACCTCTTCAACCTTATCCTCTTCTTTCCTTTCATCTGGATTTTCATCTTTTTCTGTGTTATGTTCCTCTTCCTTATGCACTAGTGAAGGGTTCTTTTCAGGTATCTTTTCTTTTTTAGAAGACTTATCTCCTTCATCACCAACAGGTGAGTCCTCATATGTCACTAAGGGAGATTGCAATATTCTTTCTATCTCTACCTCAACACTATGGAGTTCACCTTCCTTGAATCCACCTGCATCTTCATCTTGATGGTCACTATCCTTTGCATCTTTGGACTCATGTTGTTCATCACATGACTGATGAAGAGGAGGGGAATCTTCTTGTTGTTCCAAAATGGAAAAGGCTACAAAAAAATTCTCTTTTGGTGCACTGTCCTTTGGAGAGGGAGTCCTTGATCTTCTGGTATAGACTTGTGTCCTCTGCCTAGAACTCTCCACATTCACAACTTGAGGGCCTTCCCTTCTTTCTCCCTTGGAAGGTTCATCCTTCTTCTTTGAAGTTCTTGTTACTCTCCTCCTTTTTGATATAGAGGCACTATCTTTTTCCTCTTCTTCATCAGGTTCATCTTCAATAGCAGACTTATCTTTCTTGGAAACATTCTTCCTCTTTTTAGCTATGGGATTTCTTTTCTTTTCTTCCTTTGATTCTTCTTGGGAACCTTTTATTTTGATATTAAATGGAGAATACACCTTACCCTTTCCTTTAGGATCTTGTTCAGTCTCCTCAGAGGTGGAATGGGACTCCAAATATCCCATCAAGTCATACGTGTATTGTGTGTCTTTACTGTCTAGATCCCAAATCTTGTGTTTGATCCACAATTTAGTGTACTTGAGGACAAGAGTTGTGATTTGTTTCAACTCTATTTTTTCCTCTTCCAACTAATCAATATCCCCTACTCGTTTATCCTTGACAGATTCATAATCATGGTTTTGGATCACATCCCCATCATCATCAATTTGATCAGGGATAGCTTTGACATTGTACAATCTGATCAGATTAACTGGTAGCCTGGAGAATTTTTTTCTTCTAACCTCAAACTCATCCTTACAGTTAGCCCATTAGTCTTCTATATAATCCTTGTGACTGAACTCTCTATTGGCCCTCTTTTGTGCCTCAACAATTCTATCAAACCTAGGAATTTTGGAGTGGAAAGACAAGCCCAAGGCACTCATTTCCTCCTTAGAAGAATGTGCTGAAATGATGGAAGGACGTGCTTCATTGCTGCCTACCCTGATAGGGAAGTCACTACCAAATCCAGACTTGTGTTTATCCTTCTTCACTATAGCATCAAAGTCACATATCTGCCTTGTGACCTCCAGGAGTATGATATGGTCTATGGGATACCTGGGAAGCCTGTAGGGAGCTCTTTGACACCCATCTATCGTGATGTAGGAGAAAGTGGGGAACTGTATGAACCAAGCTCCAAACTTCTTTATCAATTCCTTTGAATTATCTGAGACTCTGACATGTTCTGCACCTTGAAGCAGTCTGATGATATACATGGTGAATGCATCATTCACCCTTGTATAGCTTGAGCTGCCCAAGTGCAATTATGGGTAAACTTCATAGATCACATCTTGCCCGAAGACCCCTCTTTCACTTATTCCTTTGTAGGGATGGAATCTTGCAAGTGCATAGACCAAGTAGGAGGTCATGGTGAAGCTCTTTGTCTGCAACACATTACACAATTGCGCATGTATCATTGCACTGATGATGCCTACCCAGTGATAATTAGTGTTTTGTTCCATCCTCACTATAACATAGAACATCCAATTCTCAAAGACTCCTGCACTTTTCAAGCCTACCACTCTACTAAGGAGTGTAATTGCATCATAATAGTCTGCCTTAAACTTTTCCCTGAATAGTTGCTTTGGCAGTTTAGAGATGTGGGGCTTAGGATTTTCCATCTAGGAATTGATGATCTATAGAGCCTTGTTAGTATCATCTGCATAGTATTTCTTGGCTACGTCAAGGTCAAGACCCACCACATGAGATCTATCAGGCATATCAAAAGTTTGTGCCACTAAAACAAGAGAGAAATTAGCCAACACTCTGCCCTGTTCACAAATCACCCTCTGTGTGCCTGGATTATAGTGCCTAGCACATTCTAGCACCAACTCATAACACTGCACAGTGGAAGGAAATCCAACCACATGAGCCAATCCCGAACTCACTAATCCTCTTGCTAATAGAGGAGGGTCCTTCACTGCCATTCTAGCCTTGAATTCCTCATAATACCATTTGCCTACATTTGTATCAGTGATCTCCGACCAGATGGAAGTCAACTTACTCTTAGGTACCCTACTCTTTATGTCTAGTTTGATCCTTTCTACTTTTGAGATTGAAGATCCTATAGCACCTAGATCCATCTGTTTGCTCTTGGTCACACCAACAACTACCTTACTTGATTCAGCCTGCAATCAACAAAAGACCATAATAAATCCTCTTTACAACATTAGAATCAAGGTCAACCAATCATAAACAACATGTTAATCATTCAATTAGCTCAAAATCATGATTAAAATCCCTTGAATCATCATAAGGCCCAATTTCCAAGAAATCTAGGATTTTTAGCCATTCGGGGAAATCAAGCTAGAGAGGAATTTCAGGGAATTCCATGCTAGGTGGATTTCAATGATCATAGCACAAATATCATAAATTAATCATCCCAAATGAAGAAAAAGCATGAACCATCTCTTTAATTAGTCAAATCAACCATGAGATGCCAAAATATATAACATTTAATCCATTTATCTCCTTAATTCTTCATACTGTGAGATTCTTCGGGGAAATCTGTCCGGGAAGGAAATCCGTGAAGTAGGCGTGATTCTGAGTTTTTCACATCTTCATGAAAATGAAGGGATGATGGAAAATTGGTTCTGAGGGTCAAGGAATTCCACAAAGGCCTTAAAATCCTGAAAGTTAACTTTTCTTCACGACTTCATCCAAATTGATCGAACGATCACAAATTTGGGAATTTTGGACTTACAGCTAGCTTTTTTTGAATCTCTTACGAATCATCTTCAAACTCTAAATTCATTGAGAAGCAAATAGATGGTGATTGGTGATGCCCTAAAATTGAAACCCTAAAATTATTCCATGAACACATAGGACTAGCTTGGATTCAACTTACTTGTTTTGCTAAGTTTGAGAAAAATGGGTCCTACGTGACCCACACAAGTGAATTACTACCTAATGAAACTAGAGATAAGCTCACGAACTCACTCGGGGTCACCAATCTAGCAAGTTTGAATAACCCTAAATCGTACCAAATTAAGACAATAACACACAAATGGTTGAGTTCAAAGGTGAAGTTGGTATTACCAAAATAAAAAAATCTAACCACGGGGTGCACCATCTAGACTTCAAGAAATCGGGAAAATGCCCCACACAACCCTAGCTTTAAAATGCTTAATACCAAACATGAAAAATTGAGACTCCAAGCATACTCAAGACGCCAAAGAATCATTCACATTCAACAATAAAAAGAAAGGAAACAAATACATACCATTTATGAAGTGAATTTGGTTATAACAATGATTGGTAGCAAGCTTGATGCCAAGGGAATTTACCACCAAATCCAAGAATCAACAAATCCAATCTCCAAATCACCAAGCATTTCAAGATCAAGCTCCTCAGATCAACACAAGGAAAATGACAACACTTCAATGGCACAAGAATCCCTCAAAATTGACTAAATACATGCTGCAAAAATCATACAATCAAGCATTAATGCCCTTGACAAGACAACCTAGGACGCAATTTGGGAATTCGATGAGGTGTAGGAATTTTAGAAAAAATTGGTTGACACAAAATTACGTGAAGGGCTAGAATCATTGGATCACAGTGTAAACTCCTCCTCATCGGGTTTTCAAGGAAACCAAGGAATTTCGCTAGAGGAGGAAATTCCCGAAATCAAAGGAAAACCCAAAAATATCCTGAAACTTAAGATTTTCAATGAATAACTTAAGGGGATAATTTGTGCAAGCAAGATAAACATTCAAGCACATGCCAAAGCAACTAAATCCTCAAAACCAAAGGTTCAAAGCATACAAAATCAAAGAAAAAAGGGGGGTCCCTACTTCCAGTGGGGCGTGTGTGCAAAAATTGCACAAAAAAGGGCAACTCCGTTGGGGAAATGCTCCAGAGCATTTCAATGACAAACTGGAATCAAGAACCCATAATCTCTAGTTTTAGTGCTTACATTAGGTCACCAATTAGATAGAGCTTCAAAACCCACAGGAAAGCAAACCTTTTTTGTACCAAGGTCAAAGTGTGTGCACATGTAGTCATTTCCCTTTCCTTAGTTACACGAGGAACCAATATTTAGTTTGACTATGCTACGTAAAGATTCTAACTCCAAAAGCATCTTGGATAGAGCCTCGCTACCAGGCAAGCATCCATAGCCTCGATAGAGATACTTGAATACTCCTGATAAGTTGAATTCATTCTTTTGATTTTCAATATTTTGTCTTTTCTTCTTTTGATCTTTCTTTTCTTTTCACTCTTATTTCAACCTATGAACAATGAAGTTCACACTTAGGGCTGAGAACCATAGTGGTGCTGAAGCATAATATAATATTTTTCACCTAACCAAACTTCATAAGGACTATATGCAACCTTGGAATTCTTTAAAGTCTGTGTAAAAGATATAAGACCCAAATACATTCCAGATTTAACTCAATCCCATGACTTATCCACCCAAAACACTTAATACATGTGACACCAAATAGAGAACCTTCACTAACTGACTCTGGAAGGATGATTGAAGTTTGTAAAAGAAATATTCATAATAGTCCTAGATAATAAAATGATTGTCATGCAGATGCAACACACCTAGGAGAAAACATGAAGACCCAAAGCAAGAGCAGAGCAAAAGAAAAATAAACCAAAAGAAAACCTAAACTAACCAAAAGCGACAAACAAACAAAGCAAAGTAGAAAGGGAAACCTACTCTAACCAAAGAAAAACAAACCAAACATAAAGGAAACCTACTCTAACTATGTACAAGGAAAGAGCTGTAAACAACTCAGGATTGGAAGTAATGATTCAGGTACTGCCCATTGACAGGTAGTGGGATATCCTCTCTAGTGAGAGTTTTCAAGCAAAAAGCATTATCTCCTAGAATCTCTAAAATTTGGTAAGGGTTGAGCCAAAGTTTATCAAATTTTCCATGCTCCCCTTTCTGGTCATGTGCTTTATCCTAGTAGAGAACCAAGTCATAGATTCTAAAGGCTTTAACCTTAGCTCTCCTATCAAACCATCTCTTGACCACACCCTGATGTTTGGAATTTTTTTCTAAGGCTTCATCTCTTCTTTCTTCAAGGTGTAACAGTTTTTCAAGGCGGGCTTCATGCTTGTCCCCTTCATCATAAAACTCATTAATGAACTGTAAAGTGGGCATTTTCAATTGAATGGGAAAGATAGGTTCCAAGCCATACACAAGATGGTAAGGAGAGGTCCCTAAGGAGGTCTTCTGTCTTGTATGATCTGCCCAGAGAGAAAATCTAAGTTAAGTGTGCCAATCCTTGGGATTCTTCCCTAATAACTTACAGATGACTGCTAAGAGATTCTTATTGGAAGAATCAGCCAAACCATTGCCTTGTGGATAATAATTGGATACAAACTTAATGATAATTCCATGATCAAAGGCCCAATTAGAAAATTTGAGTAAAGTAAATGCAGGACCATTATCAGAAACCAAAGAGGAAGGAAACCCAAAGCGATTAATAATATCCAATTCAATGAAATTGATTACCACTTTAGAAGTACATTGTTTGCAAGAAAGAGCCTCAGTCCAACTAGTGAAATAATCAGTATCAGTAAGAATATACCTATGGCTTGCAGAAGAAGGTGGATTGATTGGACCGATGAAGTCCAAACCCCACTGTGCAAACAGTTTTACCTCTATGACAGGTTGAAGTGGAAGAGTTGCATGCTTCTCCCTAGTTGCTACAGTTTGACACACATGACAAGTTCTGACATGGTTGTGTGTATCCTTAAACAATGTGGGCCAATAATAACCAACCCTCAGAATCTGATTTGTAGTGGAAGGTGCGAATCCATGGCCAGTGCCATATCTGTTATGAAATTCTGTCATAACCCTTTCAACTTCTCTGTTTCCTAAGCACCTCAAATAGACACCCTTATGGTTCTTCTTGTATAGAACAACTCCTTTCATCATAAAACTATCACTTTTCAAATGAAAATCTCTCCTTTGTATTGAATTAAGATGTTTAGGACATTGTTGATTCAAAAGATAGTAAATGATCTCATCATACTAGTCCCCTAGAGACAAATCCTAGAGGTGATAGTGCTGAGCTGTGAGGTCAGGACCCATTTTTGCCATCATCTTAGTTAGCCCTTGTTCTCTCACCAGCTTCATGGGCTAAATCTAAATATCATATTCCTACAACATAGTTACCCACTTAGCTCTGCTTTCTCCCAGTTCATTTTGCATCAACAATAGCTTGACTGCAGGATCAAGAACTATTGCAAAGACCTTGTTCCTCAAAATATAATGTCTGAATTTCTTCACAAGTATGACTAGGGCATAGGCTTGCTTCTCCACACTTGGGAACCTTAGTTTTGCATCTTTCAGAGGTGTACTCATAAATGCTACGGGATGCTCATTCCCTTGATCAAAATTTTGGGTCAACATGCCAGCACAAGAGTGAACAAAAGAAAATGAGTATATGTAAAACGACTTGGCATAATCAAGACTTACTAGGACTGGGGCCTCAACAATAGCTCTCTTGATTTTTGCAAATGCTTCTTTTTCCTCTGCACTCCATTCAAATTTTTCCTCAGAAACTAGTCTACGAAGACATCCAAGAGCTTTGGTATGTTCAATAATCCATTTTATTTTTTTATCTGCATCTATAGGTTTAGGTACCTTATTTTCAACATATAGAGAGTGACCTTTAGTCATTAGAATACTCCATGCAATTTGATTCCATTTTGAATAATTATATGACGTGAGCAAAGGAACCTTATAATGATCCATGAAAATGAGAGAGCACAAGAAAGCAGATCATAAAAATGCACCAAGAGACCCCCCCAAATCACTCAATCAGGAAACCCCTCCAACAATATATGATTTAACACTTTATGTTTAGTGCATTTAGAGTTGATAGATTCCAAAAACAACAAGCTAGACTTGATATTAGTGCTTACAGATGCCAAAATAGGCCAAAAAATCATATAAAAATTTTGGTACAAAATAAGATCAATCTGATCATACTAAGTGTAAAAATAACACGAAAAATTATGCACTTTAAAAAAAAGACTGCACACAAAAATGTTACCGTAGGAGCAAGATATGAGCTCTTGAAGTTCCCAAAATGAGGACGAAGCAACAACACCTGTGAGAATCTACAATTTCTGGAAACACTAGACATCAAAACCAAAATTTGATTGCACCACTATGAAGAGCATGAAAAATTAGCCCAAATAAAAAAAATTGCTCGAAAAAGGGGTCAAAATGACCGAGTTATAAGCCTCCGAAGTTGAACTACAAAATAATAAACTCATTGGAGAGGGGGGAATTTTTTTTAAGAAAATGTTAACGTGTCGCTAACATCAGCAAAACATGAGCTTAAAATTGACAGTCATAGGCCCGTCAATAAAGAATATTCTCCCATGCTAGAATATTTGTTGAAATTGCTAGCTGAAATTTGATGCTTGAAAAAATGTCACAGGTTGAACTACTGGTGGAATATTCTATTGCCAGAATCTTAAAAGGCTAAAATATTCTTGGAAATTTCCAGAATATGCTATTGAAGAATTTGGAATATTCTAGAAATATTTGGAATTGAAAGCTACCAGAATCTTTATTTTGTTTGTTGGATTTTCAAAAGGTGATCACTGTTTATTGAATTTATTTTCATGCCGAATATTTATTGAACCCACCAATATATAAGAATTGACTGGTCCAATTTTGTGGGGCTTACTGCATGCAGGTGGATATGATAATGTTGCGTGGTGACGCTATAGACGGGGAGTACCCATGGTAGTACACTGCGGTGCAGGGTACTCTATGTACCCTGTCTGCAAAGTTTTTTTTTTTTTATATAAAAGATTTTACAAAAATATATGTCGAGCTTTTATTTTTGAAACCAAAATTAATTAAAAATTGTTCTTTTTTATTAAAAAAAATTCAAAAATTTTCAATGAAATTTTTAATTTTTTAGAAATCGTACCACATGTAATGATGGTGATCTGGGGGGCCATATGGCTCCCTGGAATTTTTTTTTCCTTAGCGGATAACTGCTTCAAATTTGACTAAATGACAGTCGATCTTAGGGTTTTTGGGAAAATTGGATGCGATGGCAGGGTCAGATTTGACCCAAAATGCTCCAAAATTGCAACTGTCTTTTGGGTTTGGCAACCACACTTCAGCTTCAAACCCTCATAGATTTTTCCTCATATGTCCGATTTGAATGAAACAAAAGGAAAAAATGACTATCTAAAACCCCCTAAACTCAATGGTGAGTTCAATTTTGCACCAAAAATCTTTGATTTGAACCTACAATAAAGACCCACAAAGAGGAACCCCCCAAATCTGGTATTTCTTTCAAGCTTTTCTAGTTCTCTAGATCATCATACGATGCAAGAGAAGATCATACTCAACTTTCAAGATTTACCATCTCTCTTTAGAAAAATACTATCCAATGGCACCCAACCCACTCAGATACCATGTTAGAATTGGCTATGGAGATAACCACCCAAGAACTAGAGGCCAAATGGAAAGCACAAAGAGAGAAGAACTGAATATGACAAGAATAAAATATATTCTTATCAATTATGATTCAATTTTGATGTATACAATGTAGTAAAAACCCCTTGGTTATAAAGCCAAGGTGAGATACAAGATGTCATAAGATTATGACAAGTTTCTTAATCATATGACATGAGACAACTTATCACACTTACCTAGGTTCACATGTGTTACAAGTCAAAAGATAAGATAACAACTAGTGACAACTAACACCTTCTAGAAAAATTCTAGGACCTAAGTAAACTTAACATGCAAATAAGTCCCCTATTAATGAATTAACTAGGCATAAGACTTTATTTACACCAACACCCTTCCCTCAATTGAGTCACTTGGTTGAGGGATCTTGGTTTCCTAATGAACTAAAGTGTGAAATAGGTCCCCAAAGTTGTCCATCTCCTAGAACATAGACACACCTATATCCCTTGTGCTCAATAAAATTCAATATCTTAAGGATTACAATGCTCTTCCTTGTGTTGAAGCACTTAGTTCCTCTAATTGATATTGATTTTCATGTTTTTCATCAATCATCTCAGGTCATCCCTGCCTTGCACTAAGTGGGGGCAAGGGGTTAGGTATCCTTGTCCTCGTATGGTACTTGTCATTGTCTCTTTGGTTTAGTTGACCACCTTCCATGTATATGTAAGAGCAAGCTTGGGATGTGGACGAAATGCCTTTAGTTGGCTCACATGTGACGTACTTTTCTTTCTATGTTTAGCATTACATTTTGGGGGAAACCCTCTATTCATGATGTAGTCTCATTTGGAAACATATGACTTGGAATAAGGCTTTCCAAATAAGCTCTCATGTCCTCTTTTGCTATAATTTATCATTTTCTACTTTAAAGTAATTGCTCACAACATGGTGTTTAGCAATTTCTTTAAAGTGGGGGCATACATTGACATTATTCTTTTGCATTTCAATTACAACTCATGTTTCATTGTGTGTTCTTACTTCATGCGATGCATATTTCTCTTTGTGGTGATATTGGGTATGATGTCCTTCAAGAGTGCGATCTCTCTTAGCATATTATATTCCTCTTAGTGGCTTAATGCGACACACTACATCCCCTAAGTTGTGAATATTCTATTATTTGATTGGTCATATCTTGGAGACATTAGGCACGATGTTCCCTAAGTTAAGACCTTACATGAACTAAGAAAAATCCCCTTGAACATACCTTACACTATTTTTCATTTACAATAATCGTTATATGGCCACCTTGCATAACACACTTTGCTTGACTGTAGAGCCATATTATTTATTCATGGGTGTTAACATACAAAGTTTTGCTTGCCTCATGGATCCTATTGTTCATGTTGTGTGTCACCTTATCAAAGTTATCAGGAGGTATAGTTTTGTTATGGTTAGTACATATGAGAGCCAACCTAGGCATGACTTTCCCATAGCCACTTGCTTGCTTGTGTGTGCACATACCAGTCACATGCGTATGTGTCTCTAGGGGCTCACCCAGTGGATGGCCTGAGGTTTCACTAGCCCTTGGGAGCGTGTGTTTGGTTTGCATAGTGGACATCGTGTTCCACTTGTAAACATTTTTCGGACAAACAACTTAGACCTAGTCCACATCACGTTGGAAACACTATTGAGGCTTGATCCAACCTCTTTTTCCTTTTCTTTCTTATGTCTTTGACAGTGTATGCTTGTATCTTATTGTTGCTTCATACCTCATTCGCATGCGTGCTCTTTTGTGCCTATGTTGGTTTGCTATAGGATCTTGATCATCCTTCTTGATCGTTGTCATCCTATCTCACTAGGATTGGTACATTTGGACCCCTCTTGATGCGTATTTGTCTACTTTAGTGTGAGTTTGAAGAAAGTTCATCCTCTCACTAAAGTGGGGGCTAAATGTAATGTAGAAAAGTGTATCTCTTTACAAATTTTTGCACTTGTTTGGGCCCTCTTTGCTAAAATTTGGCTCATTTATATCCTAATTGGTCCTATTTTGCATCCACAAGCCTAATTTAATGCATTTTCCTATGGATAACCTCAACATGTAATAAATAACAAATCATGATTCAATGTTTGAGGCTGTGTTCTGGATCTAGTGATTTGGGACTCATACGCCACCTTGGGTGTACATGGGTCCCACCTAGGTCTCAAGGACTGATTTCAAATATGGCATTGAATTTAACATTTCTTGGAGTTTGTCTTGTGTTTAAGACACCAAGACTCATACACCCCAATTGGCATATGAGTCCTGCTTTAACTAGGACCTATTTTTAATCAAATTCTTGGTGGGATTTTATTATCCTAGATCTGATGTCAGCTTGTAGTGTTGTAATCTTGGGAAATTTGGCATCAACAAGTATAAATACAAGGTTATTTCACATTATTTCACCTAATCAATCCTAACAAGAACAAACTAGCAATTTTCATGAGCAATTGTGATCTAGAAATTCAAGTATTCAAGTATTCAAGAGTATTCAAGAGCATTCAAGAGAAAATAATGAAGCATTTGGAGCATCAATTCAAGATTCAAGCATCATGTCAAAGTCTTCATGCATCATGTGTGTTTTTGAGCTAACATTTGTTATGTAGGTTTTCATGATTCAAGCAAGCATTCAAGAAATTATCTCATATCAAGATCAAGAGTCAAGATCCACATCCATTGGATCCATATCACACAAGTTTTCAGCCTTTATTGCAAGGATTTGGTGAGTTGTAACATTACATTTGTTCATTCATCATTCCTTCATGTTATTTCATTTCATTTCAAGGTTTGATTACAAAAATGGGCTTTGACTTGGGCTTTGACCAAGGCAAACCCCTATCCACTAACACAAAATTTTTCCCTGTTCATGTGTGATTGTAGATTTAGGTGAATTGAAGCTTGAAGATCCTTTGAAGAAAAATTTACAAGATTGAAGAAAGTTGTCAAAGTTGTCATCTTCATGAAAACTCACCTACAGGATAGAATTCCAACTTTCAGACTTGGAGATCAAACAAGACGAAAGCTAACAAAAGATCACTAGAGGCTACAGATGTTTTAGTCAAACCCTAATACTAGGACTAAATCACCCCTCTGGGCATATGAGTCCTAGTATACCTATTTTTTCCATATTTCTATGGATTCATATTTTCCAACAAAAGATTCCAAATTCTACCCAAATTACTATAGCAAGACTAAATTTCCTAGCTTGGCGTATGAGTCCCAGTGCACTTCAGGAATAGAAAATTTTAGGGTTTTTATATATTATTTAGACATCTCCTATCCTCTCGATACTTTTATGTTTCTCTCTATTTAGTGATTTGATTTCATTTTCTAGGTTTCTAGGGTTTAGTGCATTAGACTTTGCATTTCTCCTTTGAAACTTCATTTTAATGGTGAACTCCCCATTTAATCACACCTAAGGAAACCACCTAGTAAAAGGTCCCTTTCCTCAATTGAGTCACTTGGTTGAGGGATCTTGGTTTCCTAATGAGCTAAAGTGTGAAATGAGTCCCCAAAGTTTTTCATCTCCTAAAACGTAGAAACACCTATTTCCCTTGTGTTCACTAACCAAGATGTTAAAATCTCCAGATCTAATCATATAAAGATAACCATCTCCTAAATGAATATAACTCATAGTCCCCACACACTCAACCACAATATTAGTAGGTATATAGAATAAAGTAGAACCAAGATCTCCAAGCTAAGAAGGTAAGCGGCCACCAAAACACCACTATTGAAAAATATCCTATTGAATTATGTAACCAAGCTATCCACAGAATCATGATAAAAACATGGTACAAGTATTAATAATAAAATATCCAAGAACTATAATAATCCATCCTCTCAACCAAAATAAAGCTAGCAATGCATAAATGACCATAAAAAAGATTGACTAACTAAATCGATATCAACACTAAAAATACCTATGAATATAGACAATCCATGTTTGAGTCATCCCACTATAGCTAGTGGGTGGCTAACCCACAAAAATACATAACTCATAGATCCCAAACCAATGTAACATAAAAACTCATCATCACATTATTAAATGTTAAACCAATATAATAGAGAATATAACTAGTAGATTTCAAGATTCAAACAATAAATCACCTACATTTATGAATTGAAAAATAAATTCATAATTGAGTAACAATAGTCAAGGAGCTAGAGAAGCATCTAGGAGATAAAAAAATTCATAATATTAAACTACATTACCATTTATAATCATAAATCAATCATTATGATAAACTATCAAGTACATACATGATCGTGTCATGTCAACATTCAAATGCACATGAAAATCAATGAAACCATAGTAATCATCATTATCAGACTCAGGGTAAGATTAGAAATATGGGGGACCAAAAAATGGCCACACCAATATTTTACCATACAAGACATAACATGAGCACTCTTGACATGATCACATTTTCAAGAAGAAAAATAGGTCTTTCTCTTTCTCTTCCAATATCTCTCTACCTCCTTGTATAGCTCACACTCTCCCTCTTCCTTCGACTATATACATGAAATATACAAATTTAAGTAATAATGATTTAAGTTATATTTCAGGTATATAGTCTTAGGATGTTTGATAATGGTTTCAAATCTCTTTGAGTTATACTAAAAATTCTATGTTTTGAGATATCTCATAATTTTCTATACTTAGTCAAATTTTAGTGATCAACAGGCTTGTGTAATCTTTCAATTGCCTAAGGGTAATTTTGTAACTATTCAAAAGCATCATCAAGCCTCTCAGACATCTCTCTCTCTCTCTCTCTCTCTCTCTCTCTCCTACCCTCTCTACTCTATACTCTCTATATAACCTCTCTCCCCCTCCCTATCCCTATATTTCTCTCTATATCTCTCCTTTTCCCTCTCTCTACCTACCCTATCCTCTCTCTATCTCTCTACCTCTCCCTCCCCCTTTTCCCTCTCTAATTTTCTCTAAATCATCACTCGCTCTCCCAATCTCTCTAGATATATCTATATCTCTCCCTATCCCTCTCCATATCTCTTCACCTACCCACCTCTCTCTCTCCCTCCTTCCCTCTCCACTTCTCTTTATTTAACCTTAATCTATCTCTCCTTATCCCTCTAGTCATCTATTTATATATCTTCTTCTCCTCTCTCTCTCTCTCTATCCTATCCCTCCCTTCCTCTCTCCTTCCCCCCTCTCTCTTTATCTCTATCTCCTTCTCTCTCTACTTCTCTATAGATCTCACCTCTCTCTCTCTCCCCAATTCCTCTAGATATTTCTATATCTCTCCCTCTCCTTTCTACTTATCTCTCTACCTCTCCTCCAGCCCTCTCTCTTCCTTTCATTTATCTATCTCCTCTCTATCTCTACTATCCTATAGATATATCTCTCTATATATCTTCCTCTCCCTCTCCTCTCTCCTCTCATCCATCTCCCTCCCTTTCTCTATCCCTCTCTCTCTAGAGAAGGAAGGGAGTACAGAGGGAGAAGTATATATGAAGAGAGGGAGGGAGAAGAGAGAGGTAAAGTGAGAGGGAGAGTGATATAGGGGAGAGGTAGAAATAAATAAAAATATCTAGAGGGATAGGGAGAGAGATAGAGGTAAGATAGAGAGAAATGGAGAGAGATAGAGAGAGGGAGGGAGAGGTAGATAGAGAGAGGGAGATCTTGGAGAGATATAGATATAGAGATATCTAGAGGGATAGGGAGAGGGAGAGAGGTGAGATAGAGAGAAGTAGAGAGGGCAAGAGGAAGGGAGGGAGAGGTAGAGAGAGAGCCTAGAGATATATATATATATATATATATATAGGTATATCTAAGGAGAGGCTTAATGATGCTTTTTTAATTTTTACAAAGTTACTATTAGACAATTGTAAGATGATAGGAGCTTGTTGATTTTTGAAATTTGACTATCTAAAAAATTATAAGATCTTCCAAAACCTAGAACCCACATTTCGGCTCGTAGAGATTTGAAATCATTCTAAAAAATCCTAAAAATATATACATGAAATATAACTTAAAGTATAAGAAATTAAATTTCCATATGTAAATTTTTATTTCATGTATATAGTCTGAAGAAGAGGGAGAGTGTGAGCTATATAAGGAGGTAGAGATAGATGGGAAGAGAAATAGATATCTATTTTTTATTATTGGAAACATGAGAACGTAATAGTTTACTTATGCTATAACACACTCGCATTATAATGTGAGTGTGCTATTACACACTTACATTATTATTTTCTTTGGTTATTTTTGAACCTTAGGGTTAGATTTTCCTTGGGAATCCAACCCAAAGGGTTAGACTTATGTGTTAATACCCATAGATGTGTTTTTGGAAAATTCTAGAAAATTGACACAATGTCAAGTGTGCTCTCCGTTAGGTTTGTAAATATTTCAATTTCAAGTTAAAAAACTAACATAGTAACATTGAGCTCTCTTACCTTTTTAAGTGTGCAATTTTTTCTATGTTTCGATTATGTTAAGATTTTAATCATTGTTTCTTTTTCTAATGTCTCCATTTCTTGTCAAAAAAACCTATATATATGGTATTTTTGGCTTCAATTTTTACATGTTCATCAAAATTTGAAATAAATTACATTTTTAGAAATTAGGCCGTCTTGTATACAAAGTCAATTTATTTTTTTGGTTTCCATTAGTTTCAAAAAAACTAGGGGAGTGTACACTCAATTTTTTATTTTTCACAATGATTCCACTTTGAAAATCAGTAAAAAATATATATTCATTAAAAAATTAGCAAAAAAAAAGGTATAAACTACATGGTGTTAGCTAAGTTTTCACTTGAGTGATTTTTTAAATAGTACAAAAAGTTAACATTTTAGGGGGCACAAACTAGACATTATGTTATTTTTTTTTTAATAAAAATAGGATCACTTTGTGTGCCTCCCATATTTGAACCCCTTAATGTTCACCATTTAAAAATTGTATTAGTTTATAAAGTAAATTTAGAGAACTATGACTCTTGTTCTTGTTTTATCTTCAAATTTTGAGCATACCTTTCATCAATTTATCATCCAAGAGTAGTTTTTCCTGATTTAAAAAAAAGTGGCCACTTAAGACCCCATTTCGGTCCCTCATTTCCCTTCAAGACTCCAAGTCTCACACATTTATCAATCATGTCCTCATACTAGAAGACAACCTGTGTACTTGTCTCTATCAAAGTCTAAACCTTGAAAAACACCTATAAGCCTATATTAGGAATCATCAATTTTGATAAGCTTTTGTATCATCATATTGGTCCCATAAAAATACACTCCCACTAGTTTTTATCCATAGATTTGGCTAGATACTCACAAAATCACACCCCAAATCTCAAACTCCTAGAAGTGATCAAATGAGTACAATCCTCTCTCTACTAATCCATGTGAAAACCCCACTTGATCTACTATGTAATATATTTCAAATTCTCTCCATTACCTATTCAAAAGATTATTTTTGATTCCATATGAAAAATTTATCACTTGTTGAATATTATAGAGTGATCTACGATTCATGACACCAAATTCTAACAAAAAAATAGAAAAATGTGAGAATAAATAGATACCACCAGGTAGTTATTAGATATATATTTTGATGACTATAAAAATTCAAAAGATTAAAATTTTATGTGAAATTCATGCCCCCAAAAGAAAGCAACTCATTTAAGGTGATCAAGTTAAACATACATGGTAGATAGATGGCATAGGGGTAACACCACTAGTGGCTATGGTGGAAGCATTGCTAGGGTGGTAAGAAAGTGGTGATGATGCTATGGAATTGTGTAGGTTGCTAAGGGTGTGAAGCAATGGGAAGAGGGTGCCCCACCTTTTGGGGAGATGGAGCACAAGTTAGCAATTAAGGACCTAGACCTATTTACCTCAAGTTTCATTCAAGGAAACCTTAGAGATCTCAATCTGAAGATAGAAAGGGGGAAAGGGATCTTGCAATAAGGTGTTCTAGGGTTTGATTATAGACTAAAAAGGGGTTCACCACCAAGCAAGGGCTTGGAAAGAAAAGAAATGTAAATGACACGCAAAGTACCATGCAAAACCTAACTAAATGACCTAGGAAATGAAATTGAAAATTAGGATAACAAACCAAGAATGAATAGAGGTGCACTTGGAAGAATGATGAGGTAAAAACAAGCTCCAAAACCTTGAAAACCTATTGTTTAGTGCCCACTAAGACTCATACGCCAGTCTGGGTGATTTAGTGCCATACTAGGGTTTTTGTGCCAAAACTGGAATCTCACAGTGGTTGATCTAAATTCACTAAAATATAGACAATGTGTTGTATTGGGACTCATACGCCACAAGTGGAATATCAGTCCCACTCTACTTTTTCAAATAATCAAGATCTGAATCTGATCTCCTATCTTTGCTCTTCTTTCAGATCTTTGTTTCCAGGTCTGAAACCCTAAATTGTGACCTGTAGGTGACTTTTCGTGATCCCACAAACAAGGTGACAACTTGACAACTTTCCTCAATCTTGCAACTCAATATTCAAAGGATATTCAAGCTCCAAGACACCTAGATCTACAATCACACATGTAGAGAGAGAGAGAACAACTTGTTGATTGTTAGGAAATAGGGGTTTTCCTTGGTCAAACCTCAATTAGGTAGTTAAACCAAATGATGAAACAATGAAATAAGGACATGAAAATGAAACATGAACAACGATACCTTGAATGATGTCTTGGAATATAAAAATGTAATCTAACATGAAGTGGCCATGAAGAATGTAGATGTTGATCTCAAATTGGATGTGAAACAATGCTTGCAAATGGATCTTCAATGCTACATCAACAACATTAGCTCAACAACATGCTTGATGCACTATGTCTTTGTCATGATGATGGATCTTGAATTGCTGTAACAAATGATGAAGAAATATAACCTTGAAGGCCTTAGAAATGCTCTTGTAAACTCTCTTGATGATCTTGTGAAGTCTTGTAATCATAAAATTTCTATTAGGAATGCTCTCTTGAAAGTATTAGGTGAAAATGAGTAAAATAACCTTGTATAATTTATACTTGTTTATGACAAATTCCTCAAAATTACAACATTGCAAGATGACATCAAATCTATGAGAATAAAATACTGTGAAGAATTTGAATTTAATTTAGGTTTAAGCTTTACAAGACTCATATGCCAAAAGTGGCGCATGAGTCCCATTAGGCTAAGCTTCAGGACACATTTTTCAAGAAAGGCTTAGATTGATGTGAAATCAGGATCGAGGCCCAAAAACTTAGGTGGGACTCATACGTCCAAGGTGGTGTATGAGTCTGAGATCACTAAATTTGGGCCATACAATCCAAAAACACATGAATTATGATTATATGTTGGTAAATGTTAGGATTATCCTCAGAAAGATGCATTAATTAAGGCTTGTGGATGCCAAATAGGGCCAATTAAGGCATAAAGAATCCCAATTAATTAATAAAACCCTAGATTATTGTGAAAGTGTAAAGGTACACTTTACAACACCTTAAATAAGACACAACTAGGTCCACTTAATTTACAAGGGCCCAAGACCTAATGTGAATGTGTTAAACACATTACAACACTAAATCAAGGCAACATTAAGCTTAATTTAACAAGGAGCGCCCAAACAAGTGCGAAAATGTAGAGGGATACATTTTTCATCATTACATTTAGCCCCGACTTTAGTGAGAGGAGGAACTTGCTTCAAACTCACACTAAAGTAGACAAATTCACATCAAGAGGGGTCCAAGTGTACCAATGCTAGCAAGATAGGATGAAAATGGCCAAGAGGGTTGCACAAGACCCAAGATCAAGATCCTATGGCAAACCAACATAGGCACAAAAGAAAACTCATAAGGTGTATGATATGCAACAAAAAAAGATACACAAACATGCAATGATAAAGAAATAAAGACGAAAGAAATAGAAAGAAAAGGTGGATCAAGCTTCAACTATTTGTCCTGTATGTTGTGGATCAAATATAATCTATTTATCTAAAAATGCACACTCACTCCGAGGCAATGAAACTTTATACCATCCATTGGGTGAGTATCTAAAAAGGGTGGGTTGCAAGTGGAACATGTTGTCCACTATGCAAACCAAATGCATGCTCACAAGGGCTAGTGGAACCTCAGGCCATCCACTAGGTGAGCCCCCAAAGACATACACACATGATCGATATGCACTCACACACAAGCAAGTGGCTATGGGAAAGTCACGCCTAAGTTCAGCTCCCATACGCACAACCATACCAAAGCTATACGTCCTGATAACTTTGATAAGGCTCCAAACAACAATGAACTTCAAGCTCCATGAGGCAAGCAAAGCTTTGTATGCTTGATACTCATGAACAAACAAGATGGCATCACAAACAAGAAAAGTATGTTATGCAAGGTGGCCATATAATCAATATTATAAATGTGAAATAGTGTAAGGTACGTTCAAAGAGATTTTTCTTAGTTCATGTAAGGTCTCTTCTTAGGGTACATTGTGCCTAATTTCTCCAAGAGAGGACAAATCAAAGGAATACCATGGTCTCAAAGGAAATCAAACCCAATGACACCACCAAGAAAAGGACACATCATAAGAATAAAGAAAATCACTGTAGTGAAATGTGAGTGTCAATGTATGCCCCCACTTTAAAGCGTTTGCTAACACCATTACTACGAGCAATTGCTTTAAAGTAGAAGAAGACATGAGAGGTTAATTGGAAAGACCTATGCCAAGTCATATGTTCCTGAATGAAACTACATCATGGATAAGGGTTTGTCCCCAAAACTCAGTACGTCACATGTGAGGCAACTTAGGGCATGTTATCCACATCCCAAGATTGCTATTATATATACATGGAAGGTAGTCAACTAGCCACTATATACAATAGCAAGTGACATACAAGGACAAGGCTGCTTAACCCCTTGGCCCCACTTAGTGCAGAATAAGGATGAGCCAAGATGATTGATGAGAAACATGCTAGAGTGAAAATCAATATCAATTAGAGGAACTAGGTGCTCCAACATAAGGAAGAGAGCCACACTCCTTAAGATGTTGAATTCTATCACTTAAAGCCTTATATCCATTAGTAGAATGACCATGAACTCTATGATATGCACAAAATGAATTTTTGTAGTAAAATTTCTTTCATGTTTTTGGAGGGAGGGATATCAAACAATCTTGGAGGAGTCTCGAAAAGATACTCTCTTGATCAAAAGTAGAGGATGTTCCTTTATTTTACAACAAAGAAATCTCTTGCTTAGTACAAGGTGTCATACCTACATAAGACTCTTTAGATTGCAAGATTTTGTACTCTCCTTTATAGGAAGGTGTAAAATCTATGAAATTTGAATCATTAGTGTTTTTCATGATGAAATTTATGTTAAGCAAATATTTCTTTGTTTCTTTCATTTCTTTCAAAGGAAAATACTCAAGACCACTAGTATCTATCAGTTTTGGATGCACTAATGTTAAAGTTGGCTTAGAAGAATACTTTGTAAGAGTGTTGATATTAAGTAAAGGCTTGTTTCTTTCTTTCAAGGGACAATAACTGAGACCACTCTAAGTATTTTCTTGCATACATGAGGCTGTATAGGGACACATATACCTTTTTCTCTAGCAGTACATCCTTTTCCACTATAACCAAGTTGTTTCATAAATTCATAACCTTTTCCATAAATTTTTCTTAGTTCTTTCAGATCTAGTGGTTGCTCATAATTAAGTTCATCAAAGTTTGTTGTGTAATTTTTTGCTTCTTGTAAAGTGTTTGAGGTGGATGCTTTGAAAGGGTCTTCCAAATTTTGTGTTGACATTACTGCTTTTTCTTTTCCCTTTTCAATCTTTTTTTATGATCTCGTATTCGCCCATGAATGATGTGAAATATAGGAACATTAATCATCTTCTAATAGCTTCGTTATTTCCTTGACACATTTTTCTTTGTCTCTCTATTGCACAGGTTCTACTTGTATAGTTGGTGTCAACATTTTCAAAGGATTTTCATTGTTTTTCTCAATGAGTAAACTATTTGGTTCAAGGTTGGATTTGATTGTATACACTTTGTTGTTGTAGACATACTTCATCATACCATGAAGAGTAGAAGGCAGCCCATACATTGCATGAATCCATGGTATTCCAAAAATAAGATTATATGAAAGATCATGAGGCATAACATGGATTGGTGTTTGACGTACAATGTGGCCTTTCCCACTATAATAGGAAAAGTGATCACACCAAGCGGTTGTTTTCCTATATTCTCAAATCCCTTAATAGATAAAGATTCAGGTTGAATTTTTGATTTATCCATGCCAAGTCTATCCAAAAGGGTCACACTACAAACATTAAGGGTAGAGCTATTGTCAATGAGGGTTATTTTTATTCCTCATCATCACAGGCAACTATTATCATGAAAGCATCATTTTGTTTTTGCATTTCCAAAGGAGGGAGCTCACTTTGGTGGAAAACAATGTTAGCATTCATTTCTTGAATTAGGGCTGCTATGTCATTCAGTTGCACATTAGAAGGGATAGGAACTTGTTGTAAAGAACTTTGAATCATGTTATGATAACGAGGGGAGGCTTGAATAAGGTCCCATAATGATATCTTAGCAAGAGTATTCTTAGTTATTCGACAAGATCATATTCCTTTCCACTTTGTGGAGACAAATGAGGAGGACCCGTTAGGATAGGGTTAGGCAATGGTAGGGATGTTGAAGGTGTTTATCTTGGTTGTGGATTGTTTCTAGTGTATATGTATGAGAAACGATATTATAACTTGGTTAATGTGAAACATTATTCTTAGGTGGGTAAAGGATAAATTCAAGTTTGTTTTGGGTTTGTGGTCATTGTGAAGGTGGATAAAGAATTAGAGGATTCTTAGGATGTCCCTTAGGGTATGTAGGAGGTCCATTAATAAAGGAGATCTAATGGAAACTTTCACATTCAACACCACAACAATTTCAGTTTGATTTCTTTCTAATGAAGGGGAATCTAGTGTCATCTTTTCACCATCATCTAAGGAAGCCAAAAAATTTCATTTTCTTGCTCCATGATATCTTCCCTAATAGGAGAGTTTTTAGGAGAGCTACAAACTAGATGTTCATGAAATTTAGAGATTAGTTCTTCTAAAATGGCTTCATCACAAGTAAGGGAGTTATCAATGGTTGGATTTTCTTGTTCAATAAGGTTTTCCCTAGGGGAAGAGAGGAAACTAAGATTCTCATGACTTTCATCGATTGTATTTTCTAACATCAAAGTATCTTCTTCACAACTAGGAGAGTTATGAGGAGAAGAACCAATGTGATTGTCATGATTGTCCATAATTTCATTCCTTTGTCCCATAATGTCTTCTAAAATAGGATAGGTAGGGGAAAAAACATAAAGAGGGTTGTCATAGATCTTAAATATTTGATCATCTAACACCAATATATCCTCCTCACAATTCCATCTTCTAAAACATTATCACAAGAGGGAAGGGTGTTGGAAGATGAATGTAGACTAGTTGAAGTTTCAATGGTCTCTTGTTGTGTTATGTGATCGTCATGATTACCTATGATTATGTCCTCTTGTTTAGCAATGTCTTGTCCCATAAGATAGGTAGGAGGAGAGAAACAACCAGGACTCTCAAAACTCTCATTAATTGGTTCTTCTAACACCAAAATATCTTCTTCACAACTGGGAGAGATATTAGGAGAAGAACGAATATGATTGTTATGATTGCCCAAGATTGTATTCTCTTTCGCTAAAAAATTCTCATAGGGAGGGGATATGAAATTTTTCTTAGCATGCCTAGATAGGTAAGATACTAACATTGTTTGACCAAGAATGAAAAGTACTTCTAACCATCTCATGCAATGCTTCAATAATGTAACAATGTATATCCAAAGATGAAAAATACTTTTATCTAATGTATGAAAAGCTTTAAGAATGCAAACAATGTGTATCTAAAAATGAAAATAAATTTTATCAAACTTATGCAAAGTTTTATGAATGCAAACATTGTGTATGCAAAAGTGAAAAGTATTTTTATCGATATTATACAAAGTTTCAGAAATGTGAACATTTTCAGATTTGATGATGTTTTCTAGTGCATTGATTTAGGGAGAATTCAAAAATGACTACCCTAAATTGATGTTTTTGACCTAGATGCATAGAACATAAGTTACTGAAACTTTCCAGACTGATACTATAGGTTACCAACAAGCTTAATAAGTACAAAAAAAAGATTTTTAATGCTGCAAAAGGTAGTTTCAGGCCTGATCTGGGACTAAATCACCCACATGGGCGTATAAGTCCCAGTCAAAGTTTTTGGAAGGTTGAAATGCTAGAAAATGCATATCATAAAAATCTCAGAAAGTAGGCAAAACAACCTATAGTATAAGTCCCAAATTAGGGTTTTTGCACCAATTTCATCAAATTCTAAGTTGTTTCTAAGTTTTCTAACTTGCATATTGACTTTACTATTTTCAATTGTAAAATTTTAGTGAAATTGAATGATCTAAGATGCAAAAATGCAACCTATATGCACTTTCACTAATGCAAGATTTTGAAACCCTAGACACAAATTAACTAATAAAAAACCTAATGCAAAGTTAATGCAAGCTAGATCTAGGACTTAATGCACTCCAAATCAGAAAATAAGGTGTTCTAAAGGCTAGGTTCACCAAAATGAAATGATGAAAAATAGGGTGCCCCACCTTTTAGGAGATGGAGCATAAGGGTAGGGTCCTATTTCACTCTTGTTTCATTCAAGGAAACCTTAGAGATCTCAATCCGAAGATAGAAAGGGGGAAAGAGATCTTGTAATAAGGTGTCCTAGGGTTTGATTAGAGACTAAAAAGGGGTTCACCACCAAGCAAGGGATTAGAAAGATAAGAAATTTAAATGACATGCAAAGTACGATGCAAAACCTAACTAAATGACCTAGGAAATGAAATTGAAAAATTAGGATAATAAACTGAGAATAAACAGAGGTGTACCTGGAAGAATGATGAGGTCAAAACAAGCTCCAAAACCCTAAAAACTCTATTGTTTGGTGCCCACTGGGACTCATACACAAGTCTAGGTGATTTAGTCCCAGACTAGGGTTTTTGTGCCAAAACTGGAATCTCACAATGGTTGATCTAAATTCAATGAAATATGGAAAATGTGTTGTACTAGGACTCATATGCCACAAGTGGTGTATCAGTAACACTCAACTTTTTTAGAGGTTCAAGACCTGAATCTGCTCTCCTATCTCTACTCTTCCTTCCAAGCTTTGTTTCTAGGTCTAAAACCATGAATTATGACCTATAAGTGACTTTCTGTGATCTCGCAAACAAGGTGACAACTTGACAACTTTCCTCAATCTTTCAACTCAGGATTCAAAGGATCTTCAAGGTCCAAGACACCTAGATCTACAATCACACATGTGAAGAGAGAGAAACTTGTTAATTGTTAGGAAATAAGGGGTTTTCCTTGGTCAAACCTCATTTAGGTAATTAAACAAAATGATGAAACAATGAAATAAGGGCATGAAACATGAAAAATGATACCTTGAATGATGTCTTGGAATGTAAATCTGCAATCTAACATGAAGTGGCCATGAAGAATGTAGATCTTGATCTCAAATTGGATGTAAAACAATGCTTGCAAATGGATCTTCATTGCTACATCAACAACATTAGCTTAACAACATGCTTGATGCACTATTTATTTGTCATGATGATGGATCTTGAATTGCTTTAGCAAATGATGAAGAAATATGCCCTTGAAGGCCTTAGAAATGCTCTTGTAAACTCTCTTGATTCTCTTGTGAAGTCTTGTAATCATAAACTTGCTATTAAGAATGCTCTCTTGATAGTCTTAGGTGAAAACAAGTGAA
The DNA here is from genome assembly GCA_007258455.2 of Sequoia sempervirens. Classification (NCBI taxonomy): domain Eukaryota; kingdom Viridiplantae; phylum Streptophyta; class Pinopsida; order Cupressales; family Cupressaceae; genus Sequoia; species Sequoia sempervirens. The sequence goes on from VDFB02090070.1 coordinate 160,096, forward strand.
ATAATACTTGTTTATGCTAAATTCCTAGAAATTAATCACTACAAGCCAACATTAGATCTTGGAGAATAAAATATCAACAAGAATTTGAATTTAATTTAGTTTTAAGCCACACAAGACTCATATACTAGAAGTGGTGTATGAGTCCCATTAGGCTAAGCTTTGAGACACATTTTTCAAGAAAGGCTTAGATTGATGTGAAATCAGGATCAGGTCCCCAAAAATTAGGTGGAAGTCATACACCCAAGGTGATGTATGAGTCCCAGATCACTAAATCTAGGCCATACAATTCAAAAATAGATGAATTATGATTGGATGTTGGTAAATTTTGGGATTAACCTTAGAAGGATGCATTAATTAAGGCCCGTGGATGCAAAATAAGGCCAATTAAGGCATAAAGAAGCCCAATTGATTAATAAAACCCTAGATTAGTGTGAAAGTGTAAAGGCACACTTTACAACACCTTAAATAAGGGAAAACTAGGTCCACTTATTTTACAAGGGCCTAAGACCTAATGTGAATGTGTTAAACACATTACAACACTAAATAAAGGCAACATTAAGCCTAATTTAACAAGGAGGGCCAAAACAAGTGCGGAAATGTAGACCTGGATATATTTTTTGTCATTACAAGGTGACATTTTAAAAATAAGTTAATCTTGTTATAATCCTAAAATTGAGAGGCTTTTATATTTGGGTTAAATTTTTTAAATTTCATAGTGCTTAGGAGGGTAATTTGAAGCCACACTCTATTGAAGGCTAAGATTAGGGAGTGAGCTCCATCAATCTAATGATTGTTGTTTTGGGGCCAACAACCATTGGTGGGGACTAACACCCCCATGCAACACTATCAATAATTTTTGATATGGTTTTTGTTGGGGGTTTATGGGGGTTTGCAAACCCCCACCCCCTACCATAAATTTTATAAATTAAAAGAAATATTTTCATAGTGTAGTAAATTTTAAAGATATTGTTAATTTTTAATTTTTAATTTTTTTTTTCCAAATGACTATAGGATCATACAATCAAAGAAAGGGGATTTTTTCACATCTAGGCACAAGGGACCAAAATATATTATATCTTACATCAATTTATATCTCTTGGCCTCCTAGATTCAAGGGTGAGGTACATTTTTTCCTAGGAGATCATTTGTGAAAATTTCCCAACAAAACCCTCATGGTAAACACTTAGAAATAACCCCTTTTAAAAATAATTTTTAAAACCCTAGATCAACCAAAAAATAACTATATATCTATAAACCCCAAAACCCTAAGTTTACATTGAAATGTCTAAAATTTATCCAACATTAACATGGTTTAAAATTTTTATAGCTCTAATCAAATAATAGTTAAACAAAAATAGGCATCCCTAACCTCCCTCAAGTAAAAACATGGCTTCCATGCCATTTTTTTGGAAAGTTAGTAGGTTGCTCAAACCAATACCTACATTACCCTATGAGATAAAAGTATGGACACAAGATTATAGAATAACCACAATGCAAAGATAAAATACATACCACAAGATCACACAAGATCTAACCTAGGGAAAAAATTTAAGAGGGAAAAACCTATCCTTCAAGAGCATCCAAACTCAGTTTATTATTCAACAATGAAACATTACAATACACTTACAAATTCTTCATGACTACTTCTAAAAATTCAAGCTCCTCCAATGTATCCCCCATGTGTCCCAAGCATAATGGATAACCATGCAAACACCCATCCCATGACATGCTTCACATATGTATTTATCAAGAGAGCTCAATACAATGAAAAACAACCTAACTAGCCAACCAACCAATCCCAACCACTACACATGTAATTGCCTAAATATAGATTCAAGATCACAAAATGCAACCAAGTGGTAAAGGAAAAAAGAATGTTAATAAAAACCATGAGTACACAAAATCATTGACTCCAACATTTACTTTTTGGTACTAAGTTTTGACAATATATCAAATATTTTTCTAGTGTGCAACCCAACAACTAACCAATACTACATACAAATTAACAAGTGGATGCAAATAAATATTTAATGTGGCTAAACACATCTCTAAAGATGCATCATAAATAAATATTTATTTTACATAATTAAAATAATTCTTTTCTTGTGCAAGGTGTTTACGACCCTTTTATCAAAGAGAAAGTTGTAATTATTTAGCATTCTTATAGTCTAGCTCTTTGCATTAAAATGAGAATATTATAATTTCTATACTTGTTTATTTTCAACCATATATGTAAAATTTTGATCCTTTTTCCTTGGAAACTTAGTCTATAGGAGGGATTAGAAATCAATTTGATGCTTTTGACTAATATATAGTGCACACACTAATTTATTTCCTTGGTGTGGTGTGTTCTATTTCCCCATTAAAGATGTGCCATAGTTGAATTCTTTATGATAAAATAATGTGATTATACAATAGGGGTTAATTCAAATGTACTTATAATGAGTTTGATATTATATTTATTAGTCAGTGTAATGACAATATGGATGAAGTCATGGGAGTTTTTCATGGATTTTGTGTACCATAGTTTAATTTTCAGGTTGATTTTTGTAACAATGAATCTGGTTACATAGCAAGTGCTTATAAGTATATCAACTTATGTGATTGAAAATATTAAGTATGCATTTTTTTAAAAGAATAATAGTGAAACTAATAAATATGAGAATTTTTTTCTAATAAGGTCAAACACTTATCATTGAAGATGATAATGTTTCTCCTAATTATAAAATTTTTTATTGGTAATTGAGTATAAATTTGGAAGGAAATGAGTTTACCTACCCAAGTGATATAAAAGAGTTTCATATTTTAATTCATTTAGATTACATTCTTGAATATGAGAGCTTCCATTAGGAAAAAACTAGAATTTTTTTTGTTGAAGACAATTGCACAAATAGGCGTGTTAGTCTAAAGATTTTTTATGAAACATTAAAGTTTTTCCTTGATATGCCTAATGAAGCTAGAATTCAAAATGATAAAAGTGCACATTTTGATTTATTTAAAATTTATTATGTGCTAGGACGAGCTTAATAACTATGTAATTATGAGCCATATGCTTTGGGCTTGAATTATGAATTCAAGATTGACTAAATTTAAATATTTATTATTTATACTTGTTTTGGAATGAATTGTTTGGTCTAGAGGAAGGGTACTTGATTTTAGTTTTCCTCTCTTTTCTTCTATAGAAATTTTATGTTCATAGAGATGATTGAATGAATAAGTATTATTATTGTTCATATGGGAAAAAATATATTATTAGAACAAGAATAATGAAATCTCTAGAAAATGGTGTGATGATAGTCAATTACAATTGTTTTAGGTTTCCCCATGGCTTAGGGCCATAGATTTTCTCTTTAATTTATTTGTGATACACATAACCTCATAAAAAATAGGTTTCCTCAATTTATGCTTCCATTTCATTGGTTGCATGTGATAACTTTGATCTTCTACATATTTTTGGATTGGATTCCCTCTATTCTAGTCTACCTTGGTTTTATACATATATTTTTTGGGTTTTCATGTGGCCTCTATTATTTTCTCTATTTAATTTCAATCTAGTTTGTTTCACATGGAGATGCTTCTAGCTTCTCACTACACCCATAGGGGTAAATGTCCTCAACTAGAGTCTATGTTCACATTATTTCATGTTGTGCCCCCTTTTTGGTTGCTTATGGTATGTTGATGTCCTAACTATGATAATTATTCCAAGAAATACACAAATTATGGTCTTATTTTGTTTCTTTTTTTTTTATTTAATGATTGCAACCTATGTCCTAATTATTTTCTCCCTCAAATATCACTCGATAGAAAACTGAGTTTTTATCATTTGTGTTGGAAGGATCAATAGGGGAGAAGTGACAAATTGGTTAGTCCTTATAATAATTGACCCCCTAAAAGGTGCACTAGTTTCAATTTAAAGTCTCTCACCCTCTCAACTAATTTGGCCCATCTTGTTCAAAACCTTTATGATGAAAAAACCCCCAAAAAGCCCATAAGAAGCTAGCATATAGATTGCCTAAATACCAAATCCACTACATATGTTAAATATATGATTTGTTAAATTTTATTGATGTAATTTTGAAAACTTATATTTCTTTTTATTTGAATATTTTTGATGTGTAAAGATAAAAGTTTTTGATCTTTATTTATATCTTCTAGTGTTTATTCTTAGGTTCTAATTTTAATAAATATACACATTGATCAAATTTGATTATTTTGGAAGTAAATTGTCTTTATGTTTAACCTTTTTATATTTTAATACTCACATCCCACTTTAGTCCTTGACATTTGATCATTGTGAATTTTGTTGCACATGTGGTAGTGTCTTTTTAATGCTACTATGTGTAATAGTTTCCACACTAGTCAAAAGTTATTTTATTCAATTTTGATTTCTAATTTTCCACTTCAGTTCACATGTTCATCTAGTAGTTAAAAATAGTGGTTTATTGATTTCTAAAAGGGAAGAAGTTAAGAGAAGATAAATAAGAAAAAATTGGGAGGGTAAAATAGATAGGAAGTAGTAGCATACAATAGCATACAATATAGTACACAAATAGTAATTATTACTTGCAAAAGCTCTATTTGTGTACCTAGCTTGACCCATCCACCTAAGAATTACACTCTACATATTTTTCAAGATGATTAATATTCATTTTAAAAATATTTGTGGTACATGACTATTGGCAAGGACCTTTACCATTCAAAATCCTTCAATTTAAGTCCCAAAAAGTGAATATGGCACCATCCTATATTCAATTTTGATTAGAAATATAAGTTACAAGATCATATAAGATGCCACTATAATTGTACTAAACACCAACACAAAAATAGGATAGGACCACTATTATATGAATGCAACAACAATTAACAAAATAAAAATGCTCGTAGATTAGTTTAATTTACAACAAACTTAAAAAAATTATAAACAAAAATAAAAATTAGAATTATGACTCATCTTCTCAATTAAGAACAAACATCTAAATCTCCATCAAACATTAAACAAACTACAATCCTAATCCTCTCTATAATTTACTTTCTAAATACCTCTTATATTTTTCCTTAAATATATAAATATTGAGATAATTTTTATATTACTATTAAATTAGACTATTAAATATTATAAAAATAAAATAAAAATTTGAAAAACAAACTTATGTCTTACCTTTTCATAATGAAATAATCATGGAATGCCCAATTCTCTCATAAATTTTAGATCCTGCATAACTATTAGATTCTTTCTCCTAAATGTAAATAGTCCATCGGCTGTAATCTTTTATCAAAATAAAGTATTGGAAGCTATTTACTTTCCATTGTTAGTACTGCAAGAGACACGGAGCTAGATAACTAATGAATTACACTTCTAACCATTCAAATGCCATTTAATGTCTCCAAACAGGAGTTGCCATTCAAATTTTAACATAGTTACACATATAGCCTAGGTCTTCTTAAGTTGCAGAGATCACTACTAAGTTGTGATGAAGCAATCTCCCCGGAAAACTCACTGCACCAAAAGAAACAGCAACCAAAGGTAAGAAGATAAGTTACAACCCATCGTGCCTGCCTTGCATGCGACACCATACACATTAAAGCCATTTCCTTCAGAGCATCTGACATTTCACAACTGTACATAGGTTTCCAGACATTCTTATTTCGTTAAGAAAACATAATATCTTATAAATAATTATATATTAGGAGCTCGTCGTCTAGTATCCACCTTTGCCACCATGACCAGCTCCACCATCCGCACCTGCACTGCCACCAGAAGCATAGCCTGCACCCGAAGCACCTACACCACTAGCGCCATATCCGCCCCCTCCACCAGACCCATACCCACCTTCAGACCCAACACCAGCACCATATCCAGAACCTCCACCCGAACCATACCCGGCACCAGATCCACCTGCACCATACCCTGATCCGCCACCAGAACCACCACCACCACCAGCTCCATAACCACCAGCTCCACCACCACCTGCACCGTAACCACCACCACTTCCAGAACCAGCACCATAGCCAGCTCCACCTCCGCCAACTCCCACTCCATGCCCTTCTCCAGCACCGCTACCTGCACCATAACCAGAGCCGGCTCCTCCAACTCCTACTCCATGCCCTTCTCCAGCACCCCCACCTGCACCATAACCAACACCAGCTCCACCAACTCCCACTCCATGTCCTTCTCCAGCGCCGCCACCTGCACCATAACCGGAGCCAGCTCCATCAGCTCCCACTCCATGTCCTTCTCCAGCACCACCACCCGCACCATAACCAGAGCCAGCTCCACCAACTCCCACTCCATGCCCTTCTCCAGCACCCCCACCCGCACCATAACCAGAGCCAGCTCCACCAACTCCCACTCCACGCCCTTCTCCAGCACCGCTAACCGCACCATAACCAGAGCCGGCTCCACCAGCTCCCACTCCATGTCCTTCTCCAACACCACCACCCGCACCATAACCCGAGCCGACTCCGCCAGCTCCCACTCCATGCCCTTCTCCGGCACCACCACCTGCACCGTATCCGGAGCCCATTCCTCCAGCACCATAACCTGACCCACCACCGGCACCAGAGCCTATGCCGGTTCCGATGCCTTCCCCTACTCCACCTCCATAACCGCCACCCGACCCGCCACCTGCTTCTCCACCGTAACCACCACTTGCACCTCCACCATACGTCAAAACTGATCTGCGTGCAGTGCAGACAGTAATGCTGATTATCAATATTGTTACCACAACAATAAAACTACGCGCCATGTTTAGAGCTACTATAACTTGATGAGTGAAAAATGAGTAAATGGGTTACCTATTTATAATGTGAAACGAAGCACTATCAAGCTTGGTGCACTGTATGTCAACAATCTGCTGTCCTTCCTGTAACCCATTCTGTTGAGATGAAGTGGGGACAAGAAAACGCGTTTATTGCACACAGCACTAGCAGCATACCTACCTAATCCTTGTAGTTTCTGTATGTTTTCATTACATTGGTTTGTGGATTTACAAATTTTCTGAATGCATGGCCGGTGCCATTAAATCCCAAACTAAAACATAGTTTTCTCCATATTTATCCAAAATGACTTAATTCTAAGAGGCTATTGGTTTCGAACGTCAGCTATGACTCAGTGATCTTTTGCTTTTCAATTTGTTTGTTTGGTTTCTCTTCTTTACAGTAATGTTCAGATAGATTCATTCTGACACTCCACTATGACTATCTCAAGCATATTCCAATTCGCACCATGACATGCGATATAATGCTCGAGTGGTGGGAAACATATGATATGCATACAGGTGGGAAACATATGATATGCAGACATGAGATAAGTTTCAATGTTCTACCATCACGGTAAAGAGAGCCAAATAGTTTAATCAATTTGATTATTTTCTGTATGATTGATATTTATAAAAACATATGAAACTTACATATGCTCCTGAGGTCCATATTGGGCCTAAATTTGATGGCGGTATGGTTGTATTTAACTATTTTTTTTTGGGTAATACGAGAATTTTTAGATTGGTTTGATGAGGTTATAAAAGGGAGATCTTATCTTTTATATTAATGTGTATAGTTCAAATCTGCAAATTCAATAGTGGAGTAGGGATACAAAATCTGTGAGCACACCAACTCAACAAGGATTTGGAGCATGACGACATGGGCATGAACAACAACAGCTTCAACAAGAAAGTTCAACCATGTGAGTGCAATAGATGAACGAGGGCACAATACCCCTGATCACAATGATCTAATGGAGATTTGAATCTTGATGACTACAACAACAATACCATGATTTAAACATCACACTATGCCATGAACAATTATATTTAACTAATATTATTATAAAATAAAAATTAAATTAAATTAAATTATGTGAGAATATTTAAGATAAACGTCAATTTTTAAAAAAATATATATATTTAATTTATTTCTAATTAGATTAAGTTTTTAAAATAGATTAATCTTTTATATATATTCTTCGACCTTTCGGATCATTATTACTGCAATAGCGGCAATTGGAATGATATTAACTCCCATTTATTTGTTATCTATGTTACGTCGAATGTTCTATGGATATAAGGTTTCAAATGTCTTGAAACCTTATTTTAAGGATTTGGGACCATGCGAACTTTTTATTTTGATTTGTCTCTTTCTACCAATCATAGGTATTAGTCTTTATCCTGATCTAGTTCTATTTTTACATAATGCTAAGGTAGAAGCTACTTTATCTCAATCTTTCTATTAATCGTAATCATTTTTTTTGAGCTTTCAGATGAATTGGAAACTATCTAATAGGCCTAGTTATACCCTTTTCTTTACGAGATATAAATAGAATGATAGAGAAAATTGCTCTCTAATTCGAGTTATTTCAAGTAGTTATTACTCTATGACACCCTTTGAAATAACTTGGACGAAATCTCTATTAATTCAATACCATAGAATTACTGATGATTATTCTAAACAACTCATAATAGATAGAGTAGAATAAGGCTTTTTCATACTTATAAAAGTATACATGCCAGGAACCAGATTTGAACTAGTGACACAAGGATTTTCAGTCCTCTGCTCTACCAACTGAGCTATCCCGACTATTCCCCTATGCATCATACTAGCATAGTAACCAAACTCCTGTCAACTAAAAACAAAAAGGTAAAAGACAACATTTGAAAGAGTAGAAGCAACGATGCAAATAAAAACATACATATATGTTATATACAGTTATATACATACACATATACAAAGATGTATATATATAGAAGAAAACACAAATTGATCATACAATTCAAACTTCTTATGTGATAAATTTTTCTTATGTTCTTATTAAGACATCTAACAAATAATAAACAAAAAAGAAAATAAAACATACCTCTTCGATAAAGAGGTCTGGGGATAGAGGGACTCGAACCCTCATGATCTATAAAACCAACGGATTTTCCTCCTACTCCAATTTTCATTGTTGTTGACATTGACATGTAGAATTAGACTATATCTTTATCCTCGTCTGATTATTACTTCCAAAAATGGAAGTAAACGCAACTCTCTTTCTAAAGAAGCTCTTAATTGGAAAGCTTAATGAATCGTTCAATTTCAATTTGAAGCTAGGCATATTCTTTTTAAAATAAAACCTAGAACAATTCAAGCTCTAATCGTTATTTTTGTTTATTGGTGATATATAACGCTTTTTCGAGCATTAAATAAAATACAAAAGACATTCTGTAAATAAAGTATCCAATTCAAATTATGTTGATTCGTTAGAATAGCTTCTATTGAGTCTCTGCACCTATCCCTTTCTCAGAAAGGAAACTATTGTCTCTAGAAATCAGATTTGGCTCAGGATTTCCCATTCAAAATATCCCAGGGTTCCCTGGATTTGGATGCTATCACTTGGTAAGTTTCCATACCAAGGCTCAAAAAATTTAAGTTCGTAGCATCTACCGATTCCGCCATATCCCCTTCTTGTAGAATGAAATCATAAAGTAATAATTGCATCCCATCAATTATTTTATTTGCATTAGCATTATATTCTTTCTACATTTTTTATGCAATGTTCTTATTTGTATTCCCATCCTACACCACAAAAATATCCCTTTCTCTATTTAGATCTTATTGAAATCATATTCTGTTCTATAAGTATAGTCTATGAAAGGATGAGAAATCAAAATGAATTTTTTTCTTATATTTTTTTTTATTTTTCAAAATAAATAATACTGCTCCACCTGGGACGGAAGGATTCAAACCTTCGCAATAATAGGACCAAAACTTGCTGCCTTACCGCTTGGCCACGCCCCATTGGTGTTGTTTTATTTTAATCAATTAATAGAAATTAAAGCAATGTTTCATTGTAATTCATTAGAGATTCATTCTTATCTGGTGCTATGCAATTATGCATAGGAAAATCGGAGGGGCATAGATTCTTGAGTGAATAAAATAGATATTATCTATAGAGGAACCTAAAAAGAAACAAGAATATATATTCATTGGTCATTCTCTATTAGAATGGTTAAAATATTATATGAATAAATGATCCATTCCAACTCGAAGACTAAAAGTCTAATCTTGGCGAAGAAATTCGATTGATTGGCCAAAACATTTTGGGTCTTTACATCATTTTTATTCATCAGAGAATCAAAATGCCAGTTATACTCAACCTCCCTATTTGTCTAGACGATGCCGCTTTTCATTTGAATAACCCTTTTTTTGCCAAATTGCCTGAAGCTTATGCGATTTTTGATCCAATTGTTAATGTAATGCCAATTATCCCTCTGTTCTTTTTTTTATTAAATAGGAAACTATCTAATAGGCCTAGTTATACCCTTTTCTTTACGAGATAAAAATAGAATGAAATAGAGAAAATTGCTCTCTAGTTCGAGTTATTTCAAGTAGTTATTACTCTACGACACCCTTTAAAATAACTTGGACGAACTCTCTATTAATTCAATACCATAGAATCACTGATTCTTATTCTAAACAACTCATACTAGATAGAGTAGAATAAGGCTTTTTCATACTTATAAAATTATACATGCCAGGAACCAGATTTGAATTGGTGACACAAGGATTTTCAGTCCTCTACTCTACCAACTGAGCTATCCTGGTTGTTCCCTTATGCATCATACTAGCATAGTAAGCAAACTCCTGTCAACTAAAAACAAAAAGGTAAAAGATAGAATTTGAAAGAGTAGAAGCAACGATGCAAATAAAAACATACATATATGTTATATATAGTTATATACATACACATATACAAAGATGTATATATACAGAAACAAACACAAATTGATCATACAATTCAAACTTCTTATGTGATAAAGTTTTCTTATGTTCTTATTAAGACATCTAACAAATAATAATAAAAAAAAGAAAATAAAATAGACCTCTTTGATAAAGAGGTCTGGGGATAGAGGGACTCGAACCCTCACAATCTATAAAACCAACGGATTTTCCTCCTACTCCAATTTTCATTGTTGTTGACATTGACATGTAGAATTGGACTCTATCTTTATGCTCGTCCGATTATTACTTCCAAAAATGGAAGTAAACACAACTCTCTTTCTAGAGAAGCTCTTAATTGAAAAGCTTAATGAATCCTTCAATTTCAATTTGAAGCTAGGCATATTCTTTTTAAAATAAAACCTAGAACAATTCAAGCTCTAATCGTTATTTTTGTTTATTGGTGATATA
>VDFB02090070.1:176987-196611 GCA_007258455.2 Sequoia sempervirens
TCAGAATCAGTGAAACCATGTAACTCCAAATCTGCATTTGAAGTATACCTCAACCCATATCCAACTGTGCCACGCAAGTATCTCAGAATATGTTTAGCTGCAACAAGATGTATCTGTCTAGGATCACACATAAAGCGTAAAGTGCACTCACTGCATAGCAAATGTCAGGTCTAGTGTTAACTAGATACATCAAGGATCCAATTAGCTGTCTATACAAAGTGGGATCCACCAAGTCTGAATTAGTTGCAGCCTCCTTCAACTTGTGTAAGTTGGTCTCCATAGGTGTGGACATGGATTTGCAATCCATCATACCAAATCTCTTAAGTATATCAATGGTGTACTTTCCTTGACTTAGAATCATCTCATCTAGTTTCTGCCAGACTTCTAATCCAAGGAAGTAATGCATGAGCCCAAGGTCCTTCATCTCAAATTCTGAAGTCAACTCCTTCTTACACTCAAGAGTCAAGTGATCTTCTCTAGTAAGGATCAAATCGTCAACATATAAAACCAAAATTAATGTATCACCATTGATTACCTTGAAGTAGAGATTTGAATTAGCATCATTCTTCAAGAAGCCCAAACTTGACAGGTACCGATCAATCCTTTCATACCATGCATGAGGAGCCTACTTAAGACCATACAAGGCCTTCTTCAATTTACAAACATGTGACTCCTTCCCATGAACCTCAAATCCATTGGGCTGCTCTATATAAACCTCTTCCTCAATCACTCCATTGAGAAAGGTTGTCTTCACGTCCATATGGTGAATCTTACATCCTATAGATGTGGCAATAACAATGATGGTTCTAATAGAAGTATAGTGAGAAACATGAGCAAATTTTTCTTCATAATCAACTCCTTCTTTCTGAGAGAACCCTCGAGCCATAAATCTTTCTTTGTACTTCTCAATGCTTCCATTTGCAACATGCTTAATCTTGAATAGCCATTTAGAAGATACCACAGACTTGCCCTCGGGTCTAGGAACAATATCCCAAACATCATTCTTAAGAATTGACTGATACTCCTCTATCATAGCATCTCTCCAAACCTGATGACTAGATGCTTCCTCAACATGGAATTTCAGTTCATAATCCTAACTCATGTCGAGGCAACATAAGCTGGAGAACTTATGGCGCTTTGCTTTCTCTGAATGTGTCTCCTAGAACATAATACTTTCAACCTCTTGCATAGTACGCCTGGCCCATAGAGGTCTCTTTCTCCCAATAACAATGTCAGTAGGCCCATCAATAGGTTCCAAGGGTTCAACAGGATCAATATCTTCTCTTGGTTCTGAAGTCTCCCTCTAAATCTCAGGAGTATGGTCAACTTCCATATCCTGAGGAGACTCTTCATTATCAATCTCCATATGAATCCCCTTTGATCTTCTAAATGCAACATCTTCCTCGAATGTGACATCCCTACTAATCTCGATCAACTTCTAACCTGGAATGTATATTCTGTAGGCTTTTGATGTCTCACTGTAGCCTACAAATATTCCCTTCTTGCCAGAAGGCTCCAACTTGGTTCTCTTTTCCTTTGGAACATGAACATAGACAAGACATCCAAAGATCCTCAAGTGACTAACTTCAAGCTTCTTCCCTGTAAAGGCTTCTTCTAGAGTCATATTCTCCAAGATCTTATGAGGACTTCTGTTATGAACATATACAGTTGTCCTGGAAGCTTCTGCCCATAAGAAGGTTTGCAAATCTTGATCATGAATCATGGCCTTTGCTGCTTCCACGATTGTCCTGTTCTTTCTTTCTACAACACCATTTTGTTGAGGATTACAGGGAACATAGAACTCCCTCTTAATCCCAGCATCAATACAAAAATTTTGAAAATTGCCAGAGGTGTATTGTCCACCATTGTCAGATCTAAGGACTTTAATTCTTTTGCTAAGAAAGATTTTCTACCAATGCTTTAAAATCTTTAAAACCTATCCAACTGCTTCCTCAGGACTCTTTAGATTTCAAAAATAAATCAGAGTCTTCCTAGAGTGGTCATCAATAAACAAACATATTTTAAGAGAATCCCACTCAAGATGAAATAGACATAGGACCACATAAATCATAATGAATAAGGTCTAAAATACACTTAGATCTATTTTCTCTACTGTGAAAAGGGGCTTTTATATTCTTACCCAATGCGCAGCCCTTGCAAGTACCTTTGTGCTCTTGGTTGAACTTGGAAGGCCGTCACCATCTTCTCCATGATAGGTAAGGCTGGAAGTGTAGAGTGAGCCATTCTCGTCTGAAGATTGCAAGGCGAAGGAGTCATGTGAACAGCTTGTAAAACGTGCGGATAGCAGCAAAGGTTTTCATGTCTAACTCCAATTACATGAGCATCCTTGAAGCTAGAGTTCTCCAACCATACTAGAACTTTGCCTTTGGAGAAGGCAACTTGATATCCTTTATCTTCCAAAGCTGATATAGAAATAAGATTGTGCTTGATTCCAGGAACATAAAGAACATTACCCAATTGAAGTGATATGCCGTAATCCAAATGAAGTGTAGAGGTCCCAATTCCTTTCACGAAGTAGCTAGTATCATCTCCAATGGTGACTTGTTCAGAAGACTCCTTTTCCACCAAACTTGATAAGTGCTCCTTAAAGCCGGTGATGTGTCGTGAAGCATCACTATTGATTATCCAAGTGTTGGTGTCGGAAGGTACACTACTTGATAATGCCGAAAGAACAAATATTCACTTGAATCCTTTTGTGGAGAAGCATCATCAACATCCACAATGGTAATTTGTTGCTTAGGTCTAGTTGGACAATACTTGGTGAAGTGCCCAAACTTATCGCAACTAAAGCATTGAATCTTGGACATATCCCTCTTCTTCTTGAATGGAGGTGCATCATCATTTCCCTTGTCTTGATTCCTCTTGAAGAATCCTTTCCCCATCTTTTCCTTTCTTCTTTGAAGCATGAAGCGAGAACATGAATGTCTTCATTCTTTGAACTTTGTCCGATGCCTCTTGCCACCAACCTTGATTCCTCTTGAATGCAATGAAGTCTTAGGCGATCAAACTTAGGCAATTTTGATCTTGCATTGATTCATGAATGTAAGATTCCCAAGACAAGGTGAATACATTGAAAACAAGCATAGTCAAGTCTTTGTCATCCAACCCTTATACCCTATTATGGAGAGCTAATCTCTCAAATCTGCAATCCTCATAAAGCATGCAATCACTGATTCACCTTTCATCATCTTCACATGATGAAGTTGTTGCTTTAGTGCAAGTGCCCGACTGGTATTGTTGATTTCATACATCTCTTCCAAAGTCTTGAATATGTCTCGTTGTCTTCAACTTAGAGACAATAGGCACAATATGATCCTTGACGGAATCAACCAATACCTTCATTGCTTTAATATCTTTCTTCACCCATTGTAACTTCGCTTCTTCCTCCTCAGGTTCAGGAATGCTGGACTCTACGAACTCACCCAAGTCATTTTCACGCAAGGTAAGCATGATCCTAAACCTCCATGATGTGAAGTTAGATGCACCCTTGAGTCTATCCTCGATCTTCAACCCGTTCACCATCTTGACTAATGTAGATAGATGAACAATTAGGTATTGCTGATTAGGAATAATCTGATCACGATCCTCTCAAACCCGCTCTGATACCATGTTAAATTTTAAAGATCAGATTATATGCACAGAAATAAATTCAAATCAGACAATAACACCTTGAATGCCACAGGAAAACCACTCCTCTTGAGGGAGAAAAACCCAACAACAAAAGATCTCTCTTATATATATGAATAGTGGCAACAATTCGCTTTACAATGAGGCCAAACTCAAGGCCGATATTCAACACCAATACACAATGCAATATCAGATAATAATCTGATCTTCCTTTCAATCTAAATCTGGACTTAATGAAAATTCGCAACCTTCTCTTGAATACATTCGCACTTGATAGAATAAACTTGATGATTAGAAATGATAAAGTGAACCTCTATATATACAAATTGAAGAGACACTTCTTTCTATGAAGCAAGTCAGCTAATCAATAAGTATATATTTCTTACAAATAAATGTGACCAATAAATGATAAGTCATCCTCATAGATAATTGCACCAATGATGAAGGAGGTCGGCCTTGTGTCTCTTTATTTCTTTTAACAAATTTGTTGCCATATATATATAAATTAAATAGCCACATGGCTACCATTTAATTTATCAAGCTGGAACATTTTATCGACGCTGTCTATTATCCTTAACATTTAAACTATTCTTCCTTCCCCCCCTATGGATGCTTCAGAGGAGCTTCATGATTTGGAGGATGGTGGCGAGTCTGACCACTACGAGGTTTCTGATGGTAGCTCCATTGCTGCTTTGGAGGAAGGACAAGTTAAATTTAATGTTCTTGAATCTACCTTTTCTGAGAGTTTGGATTGGTTTAAGAGCTCATTGGTTGGGAGATTTCGTGGCCTTCATCCCAAAATAGATGTTGTTAGAAGATGGGTTTTCCAAAATTGGAAGTTCTGCGATCAGGTCAAGGTAACTGACATGATAAATGGTTTCTTTCTCTTTTCCTTTCCTTGTGAAGAAGGGTTCTCTAAGGTCCTTCTTGATGGCAATTGGTTTTTTGGTCAGAACGACCTCTTCCTTCAAAGATGGTCTCCTGGTTTCAACCCTATGATGGACACTCTTAAGTTTCCTATTTGGGTTTGTTTTCCAGGGTTTCCTTTGGAGTTCTAGCATGAAAATATTTTTATGGGTATTGCTAATTCCTTTGGGAATTTTTGTTCTACAAAAGATCATGAAATCGATGAAGTGATTATTGTTTGCTAGGTTTTGCGTGTTAGTGGAGAATAACCTTATTCTCCCTACTCAGATAACCTTATATTCAAGATTTAATAAGTGGGTGCAACAAATTGAATATGAAAATTCTCCCATTGTTTGCCATTGTTGTGGTAAAGTAGGTCATGCCTCCTTTACCTGCCTAAGGAAAAAGAAACAACACTTTTTTTGGAAGGAAAAAGAGAGGATGTATGCTATTACGGAAGATCACACCACTCTCTTTCAGAAGCCTCGAGTTGAATATTCTAATGGCTCGTTTGTTGATACTCCTGGTTTGGTTGGTCCTATGAGTGGTCCTATTTCCTCTCGTTGCAAAAAAAAAGATGAAAAGATCTGTGGAGAAGAACCCTTGTATAACGGTTTAGCAAAAATCTTTGGAACGATTTTTTAAACCACTTTGAGCAGGGTGTGTAGTGTTTTGCTCCATTTCGATGGAGTTGTAGTGGTTCCGTTTGGTTGTTGTTTTGTGCTATCTTGTTGTTCTCTGCTAATTTTTTGTTGTTTTGCTGAGCTGAACGATCTATCTTTCGATTTGTAAAATGGTTCAGGGCCCTTTCAAAAACCCTCAATGATACATTTTGAACCATTTTTCGACGACAGCCCATCGGGATTTCGACGGCATTTGAAACGTCGAAATTTCGGCCTGGCATCCGATGCCGGGTCAGAATTTTGACATTTCAAATGTCGTCGAAATTTTGATACAAAAATAGTGACAAATAGCCATCGAAAAATGGTTCAAAATGTATCAATGCCTACTTATCTAATAAAAAAGAAGTTAACATGAAACCAAAAATATATATTTAAAAGAATAAAAATAAAAAATCATAGTTTTTGGTGACATGATTTTCATAAACCCGTATGCTCTTACATCAATCATTGTGATAAACTATTTATCACCATCTTCTCTATTTTCTTATTATTTTCATGTTTATTTAATCATATATGTGTAATAGAGGAATTCATTATACTCTTAAAAAGGATCCTAAGTTATGTTATATTATTACCCTTCTAAGCTATAGAAGGGAGTCTAAATTAATCTTGAGGAATCAATTTGTCACTTATGACATGGTGACATTTTATTAATATAAAAGGGAACTTACAATAGATTTAGTGATCAACTACTTTATCACATCCTATCCTTCGAAACATGCAATTTAGTGACATGACAAATTTGAGTAGGAATTATTGTAATTTTTGGTTTAAATTTGATAAATAGTCCTTGGAACATGTTTGAGGAGATTTTAGTTAATAAGCTTTAATGTTCAAGTATCACAATGTTATGAAGTGACACAAGGATGTATAATTATTGTAAAATATAATTAAAATTTTATAAAGATTATATCATATTAAAATGAGAGAGTTTTGATAATATATTTAGGATTTAGGGTTTAGGATTTTGAATCTTTTTAATTTTTTAGATTTTTTAAATTTAAACATTTTAAATAAATTAATTTCAATCAATGTTTAAATTTGAGGGTCATTTGAGTTTATTTTTATATTGTTTTAATATATAATTAAAATTTAAAAACCCACATCACACAAAGGGGGAAGTTTTGACAAACACATCTAGAATTTAGAATTTATTTTGTGGATTTTTATTTTTATTTTTCAATGTTAATAAAATAAGGTAAACTATGAATTTTAATTAGCCCAACCATAGTAAATAAAGCATATGAAATACAATAAATAAAAAGAAAAATAGAAGAAAATACAAACTACCTACTTCAAATAACTTAAAAAAATGCCTCCATCTAAACCTCTAGTAGCCACAAATAGATAATTTCCCATATATATCCTCATTTAATTTTATATATCACATTTTTTTTTTACTATTTCTCTTGATTTGTATCATCTCTATTCTAAGAAACTCCAATGTGTAAAATAAATTGACCTATAGATTGCCACAATGCTTTGTTGAAAAAGAACATTAAACAAATACCTTTATTTGAAAGCCTCTTCACCTAAAGGTGATGTCACCTTCAATCAAAAGTAATATATTTATAATTGAAGGTTTTGATAACATATACCTTTAATCAAAGGTTGTTCATTTGAAGATCTATGTTAATTTGAAGGATGTATTTACTTTTTGACATAGATAGGATCTTTCTCATTCTACTATGAGACATACTATTGTGAGATCACCTCTAATTAAATGAATATTATTACTTGTTTGTTTTGAGTCTAAATCTAGTTTTAATTCAAATAAAAATGATTTTATTTTATTTTTTCTTTTACTAAATATTGTGTATTATTCAAAACATAAAAAAATGAAATAAAACAAAGATTTAATTTATTATATGAAACTATTAAACTCAAATCTCATTTTGTTATATACATATTTATTTCTATGAAAAAAATTAGATTGAACCCCTTACTTCGCTCAAAATTTTGAATAGGTATTATTTACTCAAAACAAATCCTATTTCATTCAAATTTCTCTCTGAATTCTCTTGTGAGAGTTCCAAATGAGAGTATAAAGAGTGAAAGTGTCACTAAGAGGGGATAATTTTCTCTCCTTCTCATATTCTATTGAGCATGGATGTGTTTTATAATGTTGTATACATTGTAAGTTTGTTGGTTTGAGTGGCTTTTATATGCACTTTACATTCTTGTATACATGGTAAATTTGTTGTTTGAATGAATTTTAAATCGAAGATAGTTGTTGTTTGAATGAATTTTAAATTGAAGATAGTTGTTTTCTAAATTAGAATGAACGGTTGCATTCATGTTTCATAATAAATTATTGAGAATTGAAAAGAAAGAAATTAAATTAAAGAAATATGTTAAGGGAGATCAACTGATTGCTGAATGTGATGATATATGATTAATACGAGTGGTCCTATCTAAATGGATATTTGTTTGTCCACAGTGGAAGATTGCATGTTATTAATACCAAACATTGCACATTTTCAATGGGTGACAATTTTTAAAAATTTGTGAAAAATATACAGTTTATAAATTAAAGCTCACTAAAACTAATTTAATATGTTTCATTGTTTTGAATAGATTCGTAGTCGATATGTCTTAGGCCTGGTTGAACACTTACGTTTGCTACAACATTCTCTTCATTTAGCGCTTGAGATGATTCCAAATCCTGCACTGAATCCGGTGTTTCTAGGTGTTGATATTTAGTGGCTAAGCCAGTCAAAACCATCTACACATAAAAAATAAAATCATAATCAAGGAAAAACAGCTGCCGAATTGAAAAATAGAAACAGTTAAATATCCATTGCATCCAATATGAATGCATAAGAGTCGATGCCCTGCCGGGGATTTCATAAAATTTACGATCTTTACATACCCTTCAAGACTCTGTTATTAGGTTTAGACCAAACTTCCTAGCTTTGGATTGATATATATTAGTTACGTAGATATGTTATCCTAGTATCCGCCATTCCCATCATGGCCAGTACCGGCTCCTCCAGCGCCGCCAGCAGCGGAGCCGCCACCACCAGAAGCTCCGCTTGCAGCTTGTCCACCACCGGCACCATACCCACCTCCTCCCCCAGCGCCATACCCACCACCCGTCCCTCCGGCTGCACCTCCTGCACCATATCCAGAACCTCCACCAGAACCATACCCAGCTCCTGAACCTCCAGCACCACCTCCAGCACCATATCCTGACCCACCGCCTGCACCGAACCCACCTCCAGAGCCACCCTCACCGTGCCCGGCCCCGCCGCCTCCACCAGCACCATAACCACCAGCCCCACCGCTTCCCGCTCCATAGCCTCCACCGCTACCCGAACCGGCACCATAGCCCACTCCGCCCCCACCAACTCCTACTCCATGGCCTTCTCCGGCACCTCCCCCAGCACCATAACCAGACCCAGCTCCACCAGCGCCATAACCAGACCCACCACCTGCACCATAACCGATTCCGATTCCAATACCATGACCAATGCCTTCTCCAGCTCCGCCTCCATACCCGCCTCCTGACCCAACACCACTCCCACCACCGTATCCGCCACCCCCACCTCCACCCCCACCATGGCCTACCCCAATGCCTTCCCCTGCTCCGGCTCCATACCCTGACCCGGAGCCCCCTCCTCCTCCCTCACCATAACCCGTACCCCCTTGGTTATAACTTAATACTGATCTGCATCCAGAGCAGACAGCGAGACTAATTATCAAAATTAGAGTAACAATCTTAAAACTACGCGCCATGTTTGGGATAGATGAATTGCGATGGTTGGAGTAAAATGGTGGTAACAATTTATAGTGTGAGTTGCAGCACTATTCTGCATTGTCCACTGTATTCGAACAATTTGCTTCCTTACTGTCACCCATCACTTGGGATCAAGTGGAGGACAAGATAACGCGTTTATGGATACAGCACTACCGGCCATACCTAATCTTGGTAGTTTCCATATGTTTTAACTACACTGATTTATAATAAAAACACGTCCAAAATGCATTTCCAATGCCATTAAACTCAAACTAATGAGAGTTTTATGACAACGATATTTACTTTTTCTTGTTTCATGGTTTCTTTCCATAGTGAAACGTACCGACTGATATAAGTGTAGCTATTGTTGGATGATTAAATGCAGTTCTTACAAAAGAGTGGATTGATTGGAGCGGAGGTCAGTCGTTATTCTCTGACACAGCCCAATGATTGTCAGCAATATTCTTACCTTCGGAATGTTCAGTGGTGGGAAAGACGCACCCAGGTGCGAGACATTTTTCAACACACGTTATAATATCTATTTGCCCATAGAATATTGTAAATCAATTAAAGGGAAAAGTGATCTGAACTTTATTGCAAAAGTTGCCATGGTATTTGCCAAAGGCATTGGCTCTTCCCTACTAAGTGATTAATAAAAGTATTTTGGACTAATTAGGAGTTCCAGAGTTTAAAATAATAATGTTTTGTTTAAGTAGTATAATTTTATTATATTAAGAAGTCTGTTATAATAGTAATAAGGGGAGAGATTTGTTTATGAGGCTTCCAGGGCCGACCCTTAGTCTGATAGAAGATTACACACAGTCTGGATCTCAGGATGGCTAAATTAAGATGAATTTAGACGAAGCTTCTAGAGGTAACCCAGGGGGTCTGATGCTAGGTGCATCTATAGAAATCATAAAGGAAAGGAGATAGGATGAGTTATAATCAAAATCCCAGTAAGAATCAATAACGGAGTTGAGTTGCAGGTTGTGTATTAAAATTATGGTTAAAGGAGATTCTCTCCTAATCATTAATGGATTTCAAAGTGGAAGGTATAGAAAATGGAAACTTGATAATGTACTTCAAAGCTATTTGGACATGTTAAAAAAATATGAAGATTTCAAAGTTTTCCACTTATACTGTGAAGCAAACAAACAGGCTGATTCTCTGGCCAAATTAATGATTGATTCGGAGGATAGTTAGGTGGCGGGGAGGTTCTCACTCATGTAAATAGACTAACAAGTTGATTCATTCATCATTCTCAGGCATGCGGGTTTGAGCTTTTGGCTTGGCCACTTGTGTGCTGGGCCCGAAGGGGTACTCCCTCCTTAATTATGACAAGAAATGCTCTTTATGATATTGCTATTAGGATTCAACCGTGTAGTTTCGAAGTCAAACTCATTGACCCATGTTTCATGAGTAGTGGTTCAACGAACCCATCTCTCATGATATCAATGGTCCACTTAGCACTCATTGCATCTAGGTGATGCTCACAGAGGTCAAGCATTGGTCCATCCCGGGAGGTCACCCATCCTTGCTCTCCAAGAAACTACGGATTTGAAGAAAAATAGAGTAATTTCAATAGTGTAATGAGTTTTGAGTTTGACTCGAAACTACACGGTTGAATCCGATAGCAATATCATAATTTGACTCCTATGGAAAAATACCTCCTACTTATCAAGAAATGCTCTTGCCAATTGGAATGGGTGGATATTTACTTGCAAGAGAGCAATGGAGACTACGGATGCGAAGAAAAAATAGAGTAATTTCAATGGTGTAATCTGAGAGCTGAGACTGAAGAAAATCTTTAAATCCATGTCTTACGTGGTTTTGCAGGCAATGAAAATAGTTCCGGGAATCACATTCATGAATTCTATGAACAGGTATCAAGTTAACGTTGATGTCCCATCTATGTTTGTGGAGGTCATGCTCAACTTGGGTGAATCTAAAGGCAACATCAGATGAATTGTAGAGGTGTTGAAGTAGCCTAAATAGTGAGTTGATTTGAAGACTGTGTTGGACAATACAATTCTGTGGCTTGACTTCCCACAATTTTAGGTCTGGCCTACAGTTCACCTTCATTATAATGGTCTGTGGGCGCCATTTTTGGTGGATGCCATGGGGGAAAAGCTTGCAGAATGTTGCCATAGTGCTTGTTGGGGTGTCTAATGATGATTATATGGACAAGTCCTTCGCCCTAGATCTGAGTTCTGAGGTAGATGCTGAGGACTTGACTGATATTGTTCAATTCTTAAAGTAAGAGCCGAATGTTTGTATATTCTATGGTATAGAATAAAAAATATTGATATCTCTATACAAATACTTATCATATAGTTATGCTAATATATCATACTGTGGCCCTCCATTGGAGTAGCCAATTTGATTTTAATATTTGTTTATCTTTTTATGGGCTATGATTACCTCAAGCTAACTCACTCATAAAAAAAGGAGGGAGAACATTTATTTTGATATTTAATAATAAAAATAATATTAATGATATGATTTAATAGTAAAATGATATGATTTAAATAAAATATGAAGTAAATAAATAATTTATTTTATTTAAATATAATAAAATATAAATAAAATTTGGACCTACTTTTTAGGTACATTTTATTTATTTAAGATATATTAATAGATATATAGTATCATTACTATTTTATCTTCTTTTAAAAATAAATAAATTATCATTAACATTAAATAGCTTAGAAAAAATAGAGGATAATGATAGATATCTTCAAATAAAAATATTTGGAATTTCAAATAGCGAATGCAAGTTCCATATGAAATATGACTCCCTTAAGTTTTTTAAAGCAATTCATTATTATTGTACAAATTCAAGATCTATTAGACAAATGAATTAGAATATGAAAAGTTTGTATTTAATTATAAGGGTTATTGTTGTAATTATAGAATTGATCCTACGAGTGTAGATATAAATTAGATTGGTGAATATGCTCTACACCAAATCCCAAGATTTCACTCTTGGCTCACCTCAAATTTCTCAACCTAATCTTCACATAAAAACTATGGTTTTCATGCTTGGAAGTTTGCACATGGAAGGGATAATTAGTCTCTCATGTCAAACAACTACAATGATGCTTGGTCAACATATTTTGAACAATATTGAGGATTTCAAATAGTTGAACAATTTTAGCTTGGATACAAATGTGGTGCTAATATCATGAGATGATTATTTCAAATCTTATGATGTGTGCTACAAGTTGTTCAAATCATGTTTTCACTAGTTAATCTCATGAATAGGGGTTTATTTTTAAATGCAACACCCTAGCATACAAATTATCTATTTTGTGCTTTAAGTTGGCTAATAAGAATCAATTAAAGGAGAAAAAATTAGTTTCAAAATGTGAATATATTATTGGAATAAGGGATCCATCATGTGATTGTGGAAGTGATCTAGTACCACTTTTGAAACTATACACCTTATTTGGAATAGGAAATAGATAAATTGGATATTAGGTTCAAGCCTTATGAATGAGTATAGATAGGATCAAATTAGGTAGAGAGTTGCAACCAAAGAAATACATTTAAAAAAAAAAATGGCCTAAAGTTTGGGTACAACCCTTGTGGCATCAAACACGATAAATTTATTTAAACACAGCTCATATCACACTTTCTAGAGCCATATATTGTAGCAAAATTTTGTTCTCTTATATATCTTGGTTCAAGTATGAAGCAACATATTAGTGATTTTAAACACTACTATAAATGATCTTGAAATACATAAGAACCTAAAATATTCCTACATCACTTTTCAAGGAAAATAAGTTAACAAGAACCATAATATAACAAACACACAAAAATATTATATTAAAAAATAAAAATATAAACCTCATATGTTTTTGGTGACATGGGATTTCTCATGAACCTATAATGGTCCTATATTCGTCATTATGATCTAGTATGTATCATCATATTCTCTATTGTGACCATAGTATGTTCCTATTTTTCTAATCATATTTTGATTTATATGCTTAATAGATGAATTATTTATACTCTTAAGGAGACTCTAACCCATGTAAAGGACTCTAAATTAATCAAGATATGCCTAACCTAGGAATTTGGCCTTAGGAATCAATTTGTCACTTCTGACATAGTAAAATTCTATATATATAAAAGGAAAATTAAAATAAACTGCTCTATCAAATCCTATCCTCCAACACATGCAATTTAATGACATGGTAAATTTGAGTAGGAATTTTTGTAAGTTTTGATTTAAATTTGATAAATAGTCCTTGAACCATTTTTGAGAAAATTCTAGCAAATAAACCTTGAGGATCAAGTATCACATTTAAAATTCAATGTGATCTAGTGATAAACACAACATCCTTCACTTGCAACCTATTAATCAAGGCCAAAATTCCATGGTTGTATGGTCATATTTATATATTATTATAGAATATAATTAAAGTTCTAGCAATACTACATCAAATTAAAAATGAGAGAGATTTGATAATATATTTAGGGCTTAGGGCTTACAATTTTGAACATTTTTTAGATTTTTCATTTATATTTTTAAATAAGTTAATTTACAATCAATGCTTAAATTTGATGATCATATGGTTGTATTTCTAAATTGTTTCCATAAAATATAATTAAATTTTTAAAATGACCATATCATGTGAAAGGAGAGAATTTTTATACACATCTAAGGTTTAGAGATTTTTTTTTAGGGTTTTTCATTTTTAGATTCTAATAGAATAAAACAAGGGAAATATTTTTTTATTAGCATATGAAAAGTAAATAAAGCATATAAAATAGAGTAAATAAAATGGAAAATAGAGAAAAATATAAACTACATATTCCAAATAACTAAAACTATTGAATCCATCTAAATCCAAGCTAGTAGCTAGAAACAAAGAATTTACCTTATACATCCCAATTTTATTATATATCACACCTTTTTTACTATTTCTCTTGATTAGTTTCATATCCATTCCAAGAAAATCCAATACGTAAAATAAATAAGCCTATGGGTTGTCACAATGTTTTGTTGAAAAATAAAATAAAATAAATACCTTCATTTGAAGGCTCCTTCACCCAAAGTTGGTGTCACTTTTAGTCAAAGGTAATATATATTTGGCATTGAAGGTTTTGATAACATATACCTTCATTCAAAGGGTCTTAATTTGAATATCCATGTTCATTTGAAGGTCATATTTAATTTTTGACACGTACAGTCTATTTTGTGTCTCATCCCACAAGGACACACTATTGTGTGATCACCCTTGATTAAATGGAGGTTATGTTTTTCTTGTTTTGAGCCAAGGTCTATGTTTAATTCAACATGAATAATATTTATTGAGAAAATATTTTATTTTATTTATTTATTCTCTTTCATTAGAGATTCTATAGTCTAAATGTTTTACAATGTTCCCTCATGGAGTCGCCATTAATTTTATCTTGCATAGAACATGAGGCCAAATTTTTAGCTTCCACTTCATTTTTTTCTCTCCATATCCATGTACTACTCACAACTTCAATAATAACCAATCTAGGAGATCTAAATTTGTTTCATCCCTAAGATTTGTTAATCCATGTTCATATTTTTCTTTAGATCTAGTTTAATTTTGTTATTGTGGTCATGTTTGTATAAAATTACAAGAGCATGGTTTAATGCGTTCTTTCTCTCTCCTTTTACGTTGTTATAAGCTATTGACCCTCTTAGATGAATGTAATAAAGCACCCACCTTCTATGGTGTGCAACCACATTTCTATGGTCTTTCTCATCTCCTCATGTCTTAAAAACTATGGAAACACTTTGATAGGATGATTCTAACTCTCTCAAATAACTAAGGTAATCTCAACTCCACCACATGAAAACTTAGCTATATTGTAACTGACAATACAACACAAATCCCCTTTTTAGGTTTTCCATCCTTCAGGCATCATGAGCTATTGATATATTTTCCATTAGAATACATAATATATCTTGGACAATCCTATATTAAAAATTAAGCTCCTTTCTCTTTGAACTACTTTAGCTTACCATTTGAATTAGTCATATTATCCAAATCTCAAGGATAATATGGTAAGTTTAAAACTTTTTTTTGTTGAGAATTTAAATGCACTATTAGGAGTGTTTAAGAACATACAGTCTATGGAGAATAGAGGTTTCATCATCTATGAGCTCCCTTACCCAAGACTAAATTTACCATATTATCCTTGAGATTTGGACAGTCATGATTTGTTATTTTATTATTACCACGTAATTAATTATTTTATTATTGTCCTACTCACTCAATTTATTGAAAGTTTAAAGTAATTGCACGACACTCTAAACTCGATAACACACAACTAATGAATAAGGTAAAAACGTTTGACAAATGAAACATTGTTAAATGAGATGCATTGATCTCACATTCTATTTGTGGTTCCTAAAAGAATGCATTCTAAGATGGTTGCTTTCATACAGAAGAATGCATTCATATTTGAGAATTGAAAAGAAAGAATTTGAATTAAAGAAATATGTCTGTGGAGATCAACTAATCGCTAAATGTGATGAAGCATGAAACATTTGCGGTCCTCTCAAATGGATAGTTATTTTCCTCACAGCGAAATATTGTTTGTTATTAATAACACACTCCCCACGGCTGCATTTAAATCTCACAGTTTTTCAAAATGTGTGGAACGTACAGTTTATAAATTATAACTCACTGAAACTAATGTAATATGTTTTACTGTTTTGAATAGATTTTCAGTCTATATGTCTTGGGCCTGTTTGAATACTTATGTTTGCTACAACATTCTCTTCATTTAGCAATTGAGATGATTTCAACTCTTGGGCTGAATTCGGTGTTTCTAAGCCAGTCAAAACAATATTCGCATTAAAAGATAAAAGCATAAACAAGGAAAAGAGCTACCATTTTTTAAAAATACAAACAGTTAAATATTCATTGCATCCAATAAGAAATGCATGAGAGTCTATGCCCTGTTGGGGATCTCATGACATATACGATCTTTACATACCCCTCAAGACTTTGTTATTAAGCTTAGATCAAACTTGCTAGCTTTGGATTGACATATATTAGTTACGTAGATAGGTTTTCCTAGTATCCGCCATTCCCATCGTGGCCACCACCGGCTCCTCCAGCGCCGCCAGCAGCGTAGCCACCACCACCACCAGAAGATCCGCCTGCAGCTTGTCCACCACCGGCACCATACCCACCTCCTCCCCCTGCTCCATACCCACCACCCGTCCCTCCGGCAGCACCACCTGCACCATATCCAGAACCTCCACCCGAACCATACCCAGCTCCGGAGCCGCCAGCACCACCTCCAGCACCATATCCTGACCCACCACCTGCACCAAACCCACCTCCAGAGCCACCCTCACCGTGCCCGGCCCCGCCACCTCCACCAGCACCATAACCACCAGCCCCACCGCTTCCAGCTCCATAGCCGCCACCGCTACCGGAACCAGCACCATAGCCCACTCCGCCTCCACCAACTCCTACTCCATGGCCTTCTCCGGCACCGCCACCACCACCATAGCCAGACCCTGCTCCACCAGCGCCATAACCAGACCCACCACCTGCACCAGAACCGATTCCGGTTCCGATACCATGACCGATGCCTTCTCCAGCTCCGCCTCCATACCCGCCGCCTGCCCCAACACCACTCCCACCACCGTATCCGCCACCCCCACCCCCACCATGGCCTACCCCAATGCCTTCCCCTGCTCCGGCTCCATACCCTGACCCGGAGCCCCCTCCTCCTCCCTCACCATAACCCGTACCCCCTTGGCTATAACTTAATACTGATCCGCGTCCAGAGCAGACAGCGAGACTAACTATCAAAATGAGAGCAACAATCTTAAAACTACGCGCCATGTTTGGGATAGATGAATTGCACTCGATGGTTGAAGGAGTAAATTGGTGGTTGCAATTTATAGTGTGAGTTGCAGCACTCTTCTGCATTGTCCACTGTAATCCAACAATTTGCTTCCTTACTGTCACCCGTCACTTGGGTTCAAGTGGAGGACAAGAAAACGTGTTTATTGGACACAGCACTAGGTAGGGGCCATACCTAATCTTGGTAGTTTCCATGTTTTAACTGTACACTGATTTATAATAAAAACACGTCCAAAATGCATTTCCAGTGCCATTAAATTCAATCTAATGAAAGTTTAATGGCAAGTTGGTTGATAATAAGCGAATATGTTTCTAACGTCAGCCATGACTCTACGATCTTTGCTGATTCTTTTACTTTTTCTTGTTTGACGGTTTCTTTTCCATATTGAAACGTCCCGACTGATATAAGTGTCTAGTTGGATGATTTTAGAAAGAGTGGTTTGATTGGAGGGGAGGTTAGTGATTGTACTCTGACATAACCCAATCTGTCAGTAATATTCTTGTGTTCAGTGGTGGGAAAGACGCATCCAGCCACACAGATATTTTTCAACACACTTCAAACGCCAATAGAAGATATTTGTGTGTATGGAATTTGGCTGTATTGCTGTACATGTTTTTATGGTTTTGTGACTTTCTCCGATTCTGAAGATGGTCGAGTTGTAGAAACCTTTTTGTGATTTTTATTTTATAAATTTTAGTGACAGTTATTACTATGCGGAAGTCCTTATATAATCTTTTTAAATTCTAAAATTAATATAATTATTTTAAAACAAGAGCTGCAGAGCATCAAAGTTCCTGCGAGAAAGTTTTAGAATAGTTTTATTTGTATTTTTTGTGTTTGTTGTGTTTTAGGAACAATTGGTCAAGATAAAGCAGTTGTCACCTAAATTTAGGAATTTGATCATTGATAGAGTCAACTTTGTCTTCCATTAGAAAATGACCCTTATAACAAAAGAATTTTTCTCACTTCAAATTTTTTGAGATGCTCTGGTTGTGCTTTTAGGCCATGAAGAAAGTACAATTTACATGTTGCCAACATTATGTAAATATTAATGAGTTCAAAGATTTCCTTAACCATTCAACATATATATGATAAAAAATCCTCTTTAAAATAACAAAGATCTTTAGAACTTTCATTGTACGTAGAGTCATGTATAACCAACTTGTTTAAATGTTATAATTTTCTGCACAAATGAAAATGAAAACATATAGTCCTAAGTCCTCTTATAGGTGCCCAATGTCTCCAAAAATGCCTTACGATAGAAAATGATCTTTTTATTCTATTCAGTAATAGATAACTCATTTATAAGCCTCATAAAACTTATAATGTGAAGTGTTTTGCAAAAGGCCTAGATCAAACATAAGAAATCTCAATTGAACCCATATGCATGTTTTGCTGATTGTAGAGTAGTGGAAAAAAGCATTGCAATAGTCATTGGACCAAGACCACAAGGTAGAGGATTAATTGTTGAAGCTATTCTTGAAGCCTCTTCATAGGAAACATGACCGATTAATTGGTATTCTCTTTTAGCACTAGGATCCTGCAAAAGTGGAAGCAATAGTTTTAATTTCCTATATATTAACCATCTTTTACTTACAATTTTTTTTTGAAAAAGGTGGTTAGAAGGTGCCATACCTCTCTTGCACCAGTTTTAGACAATCACCATGAACCAAATTTGGTACTTTGTTTGCAACAACAAAATTATCACGCTTCATGATAAAATCTCCGAGAAATTCTTCACATTTGAGTAGTTATGAATACATAATTTTTTTTTGTGGGAACATGGTTTAAAACTTTAAATTAATACTTAAGTAAAGATTGTCTACTATGTTTCAAATTTCAGATCTATTCAATAGAATATGGCCCATATTCTGACATGTCAAACACCTTTTTAAGAAGAGAAAATGTAGTCCACCCTTAATCAATGTGTATTTATTTACAAATTAAACATCTATACTTATAAATTTATAGATATGTATTTTGCCAGATCCTTTTTCAGTTGAAAATAAAGATTACGATATTTCTTGTAGAGTATGTAAAAAGTGATCTATGAAAATTCAGATCTACCCATTTTGTTTGAAAAAAAATGTTCTTAAGACATTTAACTGTTATTGTTGTTGTCCCTTACCTTCAAAATAAAGTGTAAGCTGTAAGTATGGCACAACTAATTCTCAAGAAAAAGTTTTTTAGTATTTTAAATAACCATATAAAATATAAAATTATCCTTTGTAGCTCAAATTTTGATGCTACTCTTTGGATTGCAAATATTTTACCCTTAAAGAACCTACTCTTCATGCGAAAATTTTTACTCAATATTCTGATGGACACATCAAATACTTCAACCATAATGATTCAAAAAATTGATGATTCAAATTATTTTATTCCTTTCAAGGTGACCACACAATGCTCATGCATTTCTAGGATAGTATAGTTATAAGCCTACCATCTAGAATGACAATTCTGTACTGTAGACTCATCATTGTATGAACTAATATTTGTCTAGGGTATTAATTTTTTAACTTAGACATTGATGTGTATACCCTTAGCTTCTAGATCTGCTTGTCTCATTTGAGTTTTTGTTGACATCACTATCTCTGGATAAGTCATAACCAAATTCTAAGGTCATCTCTAGATGGGCATGCTCTCTGCTTGATATGATGAACTAGGGCATAAGTGCACTAAATGTGTTACATATCCATCAACGTTTTATTTGGATGATCAGTCAAACTTCAGGAAATCGTAGACATAAAGGGAGATTAAATAAAAGCCAAAT